>BPVZ01000169.1:358623-376497 GCA_020521535.1 Rubroshorea leprosula | reverse complement strand
TATTTATATAAATCTATTTATAGAAAGGATTTATTTACATATTAAATTATATATATGTTATATTTATACAAAATTTTAATTATTTGTTTTGTTACTTTCAATTGTTGAAATTAAATAAAAGTATGAAATCTATTTATATTTATTATGAATAATTATTTTTTTATTTAAAAAGTAATAATAAGTATCAATAATTAAAAATAAAAAAATAAATTATTAAAATTTTATATGAATATAATATATAAAACTTATGTGTAAATATATTTTTCTTCAAATATATATTATATATTTTGTGTTTTGTGTATGATGTCATTTTATATATAAGAAATGAACCAAACAAGCTGAAGAGACCTCTCATGGGATGATTTGAATTGAATTCAGAATTAGTTCAGGGATTTTTGCCTGTGAAAGGGCAAGCCTGCCTGAGGGCTGTCTGGCCTGCCTTTGCATGGAAACCAGGCAAAATGGGGTAGTGGGTGCTCCATTTCGGTTCAGAATTCAGAACCAGCAGGCCCTTTTGATTTGAGTCTCTTGCTAGCGTGAATTACCAGGGCAGTCCACAATCTTTTAAATATGTTCATTTAGATCCTTAACGTTTTAATTATTGCAAGCAGGTACATTTTCATATTTCAAGTTTCAAACCCTCCCCCCATCTCCTTCTATTTTTGTTCTTATGTAAATAGGAGCATAAGTGTTCTTGTACGGTTTATAGTGTGCACATCTACATAGTGGCCATATATCATTCATTTAGTTAATCAGTTGTGTAATTATGAAAATTGTTTTACTTAATGCAATAACTACAATATTTAAGATAGTAAAAGCTGGTTATTTACATTCTGTGGACCATGAAAAAATTGTTGACCAATTACAGAGGTCATCAATTGCTTCACTGCACAAGTTGAAAACTGAAGGTTAGGCCACCTAATCAACTCCATGGCCATTTTGTGACCATTTTCACATTAAAAAAAAAAAAAAGACCCTAAACAAACATTCCAACCTCTTCACTTTAACCCCTCCAATCTATCAACTTAGAAACATAAGCCCAAACTAAATGACGGAAGGTATATGATAAATGTGATTATAAGTGTCCTTTTTTTTATATTAAGGTAGTAAAATGTTTTTATTGAGAAATCTCTATTATAAATAAATGTGATTAGATTTTTTGATTGTCACAAATAAAAAATGATATTGCTATAAATTTTGCCAATAGTTAAATTTCCTTTGGTAAATTCACTTTGTGCTTGGAAGGTTAGAGACTAGTACCCAATTGAAATGATTTGAAAAGCTTAACCCAAATTGCGCAAATTGCCATAATTAATCAGTTAAAGACATAATTAACTATTCTTGAAAGGTTAGGGACTACCCACTGAAATTTTCCTTCCATGCTTTTCCTGTGAAGTCGAGTCAAGCCATCTTATTTTTCTCATTAAAAAAAAAAAAAACAAAAAGGCAATGGCTTTTCCTTTTCTCAATTGAATTCAGTGTATTACTTGGAAGAGTAGAGATGAGTAGCAAAGTCAGAGTTGGAGATGATGCCAACCCCAGAATGCAGTTGGGGAAATAATGGAGGCAAAGAAAAGATTCATTAGACCCTCAAGGCATCCTTTTCTTTTCTTCAATTCTGAAGAGGTTTCAACTCTAAGCAACCTCTCTCTTTTTTTTTTTTTCCACTTTATCTACTTTTCTCTTTTTAAAAAGGTATCTGCATAATCGTCTTCTCCCCCAAAATCCCATTATTCCCCCAACAATCCAGAACCAAATTCCCTGGAAAAATCTAGTCTTTTTGTCATTCTTCATCTCTCCTTTTTGGGTTCTTAAAAGGGTAAAATTGATGTTGCAAAGACAGCAGGGAAAATCTTCTTTTAGGGAATCTCTTAAAGCTCTTGAGGCTGATATACAGCATGCCAATAGCCTGTGAGTTTTTATTTCGATGCCATGGTTGGGTAAACTGTATATGCTTCTACCCAAATTTCATAATTGATTATCTTTATGCATTTCCCCTTGTTCTGAGATGGTGATCAGCTGCTAAAGTTTCTAAATTCGCCTCCTTTTCTGGGCATGTAATTTGGTGGGTAGGTTCTATTTTGTCCTGAAAGTGAAATTTAATTGAAATTGACTTGTAATTTATGCTTGTTTCAGATGGGTATCTCTCATAAATAGCTATTTTTCATTTTTTTGCTAGAGACATTATGCATAGTTTTGATTGTCATTGCTCAATTCTGGTTTTGGAAAATGGTTTATGCACAAAGTTGTCTGTTTTGGTTCTTTGATGGTATATTGATGCTTACCTTGACAAAGTTCGTCATTTTTGCTTTACTTTTCTCTTAGAAATCTTGTTAATTGTTGACTAGAAATTTAATGTGCCTTTTGGTTTGGGTTTTGGGGATGTGGATTTTTCAGGGCAGCTTGTCTTCCAAGAGATTATGATGGGGATTGCATTCAAATGAGATTGTCTTACAGCCCTCTTGCTCCCTTCGTTCTGTTTTTGATAGAGTGGATGGATTATAGTTGTATGGATACCCTCCCTAGTTTTTTAGGCCTTCTCCACATACTAGTATACAAGGTGAGTTCACTTGGTTAGGCTTGCTTTCGTTTATTTTTCCCTCGAGGAGGTTTTGCTTGTTATGTGGTGCAAATGGTTCATTTTTTTAGGCTTTAGCTTGTTTTGTCTTCAATTTAGTGCAATTATTTAAAGTTTGCTGCATGATATTGTCCAGGCATATGTTGATGGAGTGCCTGCATTGTCCTCCAAAGAGAGGAAAGCCACATTAAGAGAATTTTATGGTATGTTTTCTCCGCTGCTTTGTGTTAGCTTTTTGTTCATATCTTACCCTTTCACTTGCTAATTCAGTCACTTGACTCTACGTGCAGCTGTTATATACCCTTCCCTTAGGCTACTTGAGAGTGAGTTTATTGAATTAGAAAATAATCAGAAGCGAAGCCAATGCATGGAAGTTTTGAACAGAAAGGGGGTGAAAGATCGTAGGAAGTTATCTGATAGAGATATGGAGAGAGATGATGAATGTGGAATATGCATGGAAAACTGTACAAAGATGGTACTGCCCAACTGTGGGCATGAATTGTGCATTAGCTGCTTCCATGATTGGTATCTCTAATTTTTATTTGGCCATTGATGTTTTAAAGATTGCTCAAGCTTGAGCATTTGCTTGGTATTGAGTGATAATGTTAGTGCTTCTTTTGCAGGAATACTCGTTCCCAGTCCTGCCCCTTTTGCCGCAGCAGTCTAAAGAGGGTGAATTCAACAGATTTATGGGTTCTCACCAGCAACAATGATATCATTGACATGGGTACTCTTGCTGAAGAGAACCTGAGGCATCTCTATCTTTTCATTGAAAATCTCCCTCTTGTAATGCCTGACACGAATTCAATTGTATACGATTACATGTATTGACTACAGAGGAGGATTCCACATGAAATTTCAGCCACCCATTGTACATATAATCTGGTATGGGGAGCTTTAGCTTATCTATGTTGAGGAATTGCTTCATCACAGCTGTGTGTAATGAACTTAGCTGCTTGATATCATGAACTGGAAACCAGCCTGCAGGTTGCTTTAAAGATGAATGAATTTTGGTGTTCTACAGCCTAGACAAAAGCAGCAGTTATGATCGTACATATACGTAGCAAAATGATGGATGTAAAGAGAAAAACGGAAAGGTACATATCCTGCATTCAACTCAGAATTTTGGAGCCTGGGTGTTGGACGTATGAAGATGTAATCTTCCTGCTTACTTTCATATTATGTATGGTAAATATTTATTATAAATGAAATCTATTTTTTCTGAAACCTTTTCCTCCATTGTCCCTTGAATTCTCTTCTTAGAACTGCTCATTTGATGGATTTAACCAGACTGGATCCCTATAGTCTGTGAAATATTGATCTTGTCACGTGTTGCTTATGTGGCAGCTTGCATAATGGCACATAAGCGATGATATGGATTTCTGTCAATCTCATAATATAATTGTGTTAGATAGACGAAATTAGATAATTTTAAAGTTAATAGATGGCTTTAAAAAAATAAAGATTCCAGATCGAAAAAAACTAATAGTTAATGGATGATTTATTAAATTGAAAATATTATAATTATAATGTCTATAACATTGTAAATTTATAATAAGATATATTATTATGTAATTCGTTCTTTTTATGCTAAATTTAATTCGTAATATTTTATATATTCACTTGTTTCATAATACATTATACTTATTTAATAATATGTCATAATTGTAAGTTTACAAATTATAATCTAACATGATATTGTAATTATAAAATTGTCGTTATTTAATAGATCTTTTTGAACATAAGTTAATGATGTGTTTATTGTACCTTTTTATCATTAATTTATATAAAAAATATATAAAACTTTATTTTTTAATATCAATATTACATAAAATAACTTAAATTTAAGTTAATTTTTATTTTTTATATAAATAAATAATAATAATATATAATAAATACACAAAATCCTTATTAAATCAAGCCGTTTTATAATCGAAGGAGCACAAGAAGTGAGATTATTGTATTGTATAAGCGTGGCATTTTGGCTTGCAGTTAAAGAACAGAAAAAGGATCATGCTTATAGGGTACTAATAATCTCTATTTGCTTCCTTCAAGTCAATTTCAGGGATTGAGGCTTTCTCATTCAAGTTGGACCTTAATCAGGCCTGGCATAACACCCTAATTTCCCATCTGGGGATTCATTAGGAAGCCAAATTGAGCTTGGTCACTTGTATTTGGGCCTATAAAACCATTACACTGCTTTAAACTCTTTTGCTCGAGATCCATTATGAACAGCCCTTAAAGAGCCAAAAGAGGACAGAAAAAAAAAAAAGAAGGTTTTTTTTTTTTTTTTTTGGGTAATTAAAAAAAAAAAATCATTCATTCTTCACAAGTCACATCCCCTTGCTCCCTTTCCATTGATCTATCATTCCCTTGTCAATGCTTTGGCATATTATATTCCCAAGACATATTACTGCTAGTTGCATATTAAGTGATAATCTTAATTAATTTTCTTCCAATAATAGCATAAAGTTTGGGTTTGACACAAACAACATGTAAATTAAATAAGTGGAGATAAATAGAGAAATAAAATTTAAATGATATTGAGGAATAAGTAGTAAAGAACAAACATGTGCAAGCATCGCATGAGAGCATAAGGGCAACAGAGAACTAGTATTTTTTTAACCAACTTTTGATTAGAGAAAGAAAAAGCAAATCTCCACTCGAGAAGTTGCATGGAGGTCATCTTCCCATTATGTTAATCTCCAATAATCACACCCACCTTCTCTCTTAACTAAACAATAATTTTCTTGGGAGATAAAAGTATTCTCTTTAGTGGGCATTTTCCATTTTCAGCCACTCTGTTTTTTCTTGAATGGCCTTTTTCCTTCCTACTACCCCACTTCTTAAAAGTATGTCCTTAGACCTCCTTGAATGCTAGCTCCATTTCCAAAACATTTTATTTTATTTTTTATTTTTTGGTTACAAAGATAATTCTCTCTCATTTCCTAGTTTAACTCACTCACAACTCAAATAATTTAAATTTTTATTTTTATTTTATTTTCTTTGTACAAAAATTATCATTGTAAGCTACTCCTACTTAGCTTCACATTACCCAAACCAACTTCAAAACCTTATAAAAACATAAAGGTGCAATTAATTAGCTAATCAAAATAATGATTACCCTAATGTCTCTCCACTAATCACAGTTGAAGATGCCCTTTAGTTTTGATGAATGCTTGCTTTGGTTAATTAAACAGTCAAGAAACTTAAGTGATTAGTCATTGGTGATCACCCCTTTAAATCTTGTGGGAAAAGGGGTTGTTGGTGGTGGTTGTCATAATCAAGGACATAGATTAAGCATTAGATTAATTAAGTATAAGATTGTTGTTATGAACTGTCATCCTTTTGAGTTTCAATGCTCGAAAAGAGTGATTATCTTATTAATCAAAATTCT
This sequence comes from Rubroshorea leprosula, assembly GCA_020521535.1. Taxonomy (NCBI): domain Eukaryota; kingdom Viridiplantae; phylum Streptophyta; class Magnoliopsida; order Malvales; family Dipterocarpaceae; genus Rubroshorea; species Rubroshorea leprosula. The sequence continues at coordinate 370,522 of BPVZ01000169.1, read as the reverse complement.
CTTCATATAGATAATCTATTTTTAATTGAATTGTAGAAGTACATTAAAAATAATGCCTAAAAGTTGACACATAATACCCTCAATCGTCACTATATAGAAAAACAACTTTTACATTCACATCATCTGTTTAAAGGTAGAAATGAGGAATTAATATATTTTTATTATTAATTTTTTTTTTAATGTTTAGTGTAAGTGCTTATTAGAAACCTTTCATTAATATTTTTTTAAGTTATCTTCCAACACAACCCAAAAGCTTTATATTGGATTCGATGGGTAATTGATCAATGGTATTGTATTAAACAATTTGTTTTTGAAAATAAGACAAATATCAATAACTAGGAAATATTTGACAAAAAAGAAAAAGGAAAATGAAACACCTCCAATAGCACGGGGACAGCTGAGGTGATGAGGTCTCAAACTTTGACATTTGACAAAGTATGTTTTGTCCCTCTATGATTGGATTGTATGCATGAAGCTTTTCAATGCCTAATTCAATAAATCCTTTTTGCTCAAATGGTCTTGATTTTGGGTGACATTTTTGTGCCATTACACTAAAATATTGCCCTCATTAAGCCTTCCCCCCTAAGTACCCAAATGATGCCTAAATTAGAGGAATTATTGGGCATCTTAAGAGCTTTCTATTCCCCATTACTATTATTTTAGCGTTTGTTGACATATTGTGATTATACATCATAATTGACGCAATGGCACCAAACATATGTCATATACTTAATTGGTTGAAAAAAAAAAAATTTAAGTCCACTTTACACTTTTAAAATTTATTTTTATTATTATTAATTTAATTCAAGTAATAAATTCACTAAAATACGATATTTGAGCTTGAAACCTTCCAAAAATATGGAAGACTTCAGATTAAATTTAGGTACCTTCCTTGGCCTCGACTAAACCGAAAGCTCCAAAGGTTCACATTGTTTTTTTGTCTTTGCCTTTCTTGGTTTGTGCAAAGTGCAAAACACTTGGCTTGTGTTGGGATATGAAACTTCTCATCCCTTACTTATCCTTTTCGAAAAGTTAAGTCGTCATGTTTCCTTTTCACTTCTAGATGCATGGTAGGCACATTTTTTAAGGATGGAAATGTTAAATCTAGATGTTATTGTGGCTACTCTTGCACATTCTTTCTTCCATTTCAAGTTTTGAGCTCGAAACCATTATTGTAAACTCAAATCAAACACCAAATCATTCGAGGCTTTGATCCAGTTTATTGACTCATTGATTTAATCACACAATTTGAAATATATTGAAAGTGTTTTTGATAAAAATTTAGCAGATCAAATTAATTTAAAATTAATAAAAATAAAAACTAATTCAACTACAAGTTTAACCCAAATATTTCACTAAAAATCCAATGATTTTTTCATTTTTTCATTTTTTTTAAACAAGTTTACATTTATGAGCATGAGATTTATAACCCAAATTAAAATTAAAGAATACATTTTATTATCGATTTATAATTATTGGTTATGAGATTCAAGTACCTATAATTTTCTCAATTTAAACTCATAAACAAGGTGAAGAATGATATTTTATAATTTTATATAAATATTATATATCTAGCAACTAAATTTTTTGCCGTCTGGTGCAGCTGAGCCTGTGAAAACTGTTTCTAAAACGTTAAGGGAGGAAACTAGACCATCTAGCCTCAACAAGCCGGCGGCAAACTAGACCTTTTTCCCAATATATAGCCCAAACTTACCCATTTTCTCTTTCTAAAACACACCACAAGCCCTTCTTCCTTCAGTTTATTTCCTTTGTCAAATTCATTAACCTCTTCACCGTCACACGTTAAACCATGGTGGAGAGTGGCTTCTCCTCCCCTCGAAGCGACCCGTTCCCCTCTGGCCTTCGTGTTCTTGTTGTTGATGACGATCCAACCTGGTTGAAGATCCTTGAGAAGATGCTCAAAAAGTGTTCTTATGAAGGTTTACCTCAACCAACTATACTTTGTTACTCTTCTTTTCATTCATTATGATGCGCCCTGCTTATTGGATTTTGTTTATTTGACTCTTCATTAAAGTTTGACGCATGTGGGTATATATGTTTGTTTGTGTTTTGGTGTTTTTGTTTTTTTGTGATGTGGTGTTCTTAATGACAGCTTGTTTTCTGATTGATTAGTGGGTGTGAAGTTCATAGTTCTTTCTTTATTTGAATTTAGTAATTAAGTATACAAATTGCTTTAAATGGAAGGGTTTTAGAGATGCAAGGTTGAGTCTTGAGGTTCATTACCACTGATGGGTTCATCAAAGAGTCTAAGAATGTTAAAAATGTACAAGCAATCATTAAGAAATTTAGTTCATTCCATGAAATTTAATCATGTGTATGAAAGGAATCAATTATAGACCATGTTTCTTTAGCATCTCTACTGCTATGAGTCCTAAGCCATTTTTCAATTTTGTTAATTTCTGTCATAAATTGTGATTTATTCTATTTGTTGACATGGAGATAGGAATGCTCATTTATCTTGATTAATATGATTCTATAAGGATTTCTGCCTTCTGAGGATAAGTTTCTGAATATCAGATGTTGGGTTTTGGTTTTGTATCATTTGAAAATTTTCTTTCCAATTTTGTGGCTCTACTGAAGAAGCAAAAGGTTAAAATTGTTTTAAAAAGGATAAGTTTCAACAAAAAAGCTCCATTATGTGAAGGACAGCCTCTTTTTTTTTTTTTTTATCAGCAGTGAAGGCCAGCAAATTGACACAATGTAATCATCACTGTGATCTTTGCTGCTACCAAAGGAATGGATAAATCTTTCTGGTCGGGATGCTAAAAGTGATTAATGAAATACACATCCTCCAGAAGATGGAAGTTTGCTATGTTACTATGTAAGAGACTAAAAGGCTCATTTAAGTAATTTCCGTGGGTTTTTGCTTTTTGGATAGATTTCTTCTTTTTTCTTTCTTTTCCTTTGTCAGAAAATAGATACTGAGCCAGACTATCGTGGTTCAGATGTATGGATAACTTTCAAACTGATCTAGTTGCTTTGAATTATGAATAATATAAATAATTTTAGTGAGAGATTTTTTGGAATGTCTTCTAATGCTATTTGTACATTTATCTGTTGAATTTGTTCATAATTAATTTTAATCATTAGGAAGTTTGAAGCTTGACATTAGCTAAAACTGCTAACATCAACCTCAAAGTGAAAATTTTTCTTGAGATAAGTTGAAGCTCCTTTATGTTGAGCATCCTTGCTTCAACAAGCCAATTGTTTAATAGGCCAGGTTGGTCAGAGGGAATCCATCCATGTTCATTTTAATCCTGAGTGCTCAAGAACTTTTGCTGACTGTCTCTCTTAGCCTTGCAGCACTCTTGTGGAAGGCTGTTTTTTTTTTTTTTTTGGTAACAAGATGTATTTCATTAAGGAGGCACAAGGGTTATCTCAGCCCTTTACATCCACTTATACAAGGATCCTCAACCTAAACAAACATAAGAGATTTCACCTGATCAAATCACCCATTAATTATTAAGCATATCTCTGCAGTTGCAGTCACTTGTTGCACTCATGTGTGTTTCTTTTCATGCATGATCTTTATCAGACTAATGATGGTTCTTATTGATCTAGAAATGGTTGTTGATCTGCAAAATTAAATAAATAAGAAAAAACCCTAATCATTTTGTAATTTCTGTAAGTGAAAACCGAAAGTTGATCCCAGAATGGTGCATTTGATTTTTCATGTCCTCATGATAGCTGTTCCTTGTTGGATATATTTGTTATTTAACCTCTGCTTGGTGACTATATATTCGACTTTGTAACCAGCCTTTTATGCCATTCTGACATTTACTTTGCACGTGTTGCTGCCTCTGTGTTTTTCAGTAACTACTTGTTCTTTAGCAAGAGATGCTCTGAACAAGCTTCGTGAAAAGAAAGATGGTTATGACATTGTGATCAGTGATGTCAACATGCCTGACATGGATGGATTTAAACTTCTAGAGCATGTTGGACTTGAAATGGATCTTCCTGTTATTAGTAAGCTCTCTGTTGGAACATCTAGATCCTCTTTTTAATGTTGATATATATCCTTTTTTTCAATTGAACTCAACTTCTGAGAAGTTGCTGTTGTTGAAACCCAGTGATGTCTGTTGATGGAGAAACAAGAAGAGTGATGAAAGGTGTTCAGCATGGAGCATGTGATTACCTTCTTAAGCCTATACGAATGAAAGAGCTTCGCAACATTTGGCAGCATGTATTCAGGAAAAGGATACATGAAGTGAGAGACATAGAAAGTCTGGAAGGTTTAGAAAGTATTCATATGACAATAAGTGATTCAGATCTGTCTGAGGATGGGAATCTGTTCAGCAGAGAGGATGCAACATCAGCGAAGAAAAGAAAAGATGCAGAAACCAGGCATGATGACAAAGACTTCAGTGATCCTTCTACCAAGAAAGCTAGAGTTGTTTGGTCAGTAGACCTTCATCAAAAGTTTGTCAAAGCTGTTAATCATATTGGACTTGATAGTAAGTATAGTAGCACTTTTTTACTTTAAAATTTAATCTCTGCATTATCATCATCAAATAATAGTAATGCGTCCTTCAAATAAACTTTAAAACTTTCCTTTTCATTTATGAAGTTTCCAATGAGCTACCTTTTTATACCATTCTTCTAGAGTGATATGATAATGTGATGTCTGTTCGGCAGAAGTTGGTCCTAAGAAAATTCTCGACTTGATGAATGTTCCATGGTTGACAAGAGAAAATGTCGCTAGCCACTTGCAGGTGGACCCAACTCTTGTCTCTTGCTTCTTATATTTGCTAAGTTGTTACTCATGTAGCCTTGTATCTGTATTTAATATGCTTGCTAAGTGACAAATCTAATTTACTCTTAGTGCGAAGTTTTAGCGCTGGTGCAATTGATATACGATTTCATTTTTAAAGATGTTCAAAAAGGGTTCAAAGAACTGGAAATGCCTTTGTTAGAGCTTAGCATGGGCAATTTTCTAGTTGCTTAAACTTTTGGGTAGTCCATTATAACCAACTTTCCAATTATTATTCATTGGAAATGCATCATGGTTTTTAAAATGTTCAAAACAGATTGAAAGAAGTGTATATTTATCACTTATTTAAATATAATTCAGATTCTCACTGAAAAAATTCCTTTCATGCAGAAATACCGCCTCTATTTGGGGAGGTTGCTGAAGGAAAATGATGCAAAAAGCTCTGTGATTGGAACTAAGCATGCAGATTCACCTTCAAAAGATTCTACAGGAATTTTTGGGCATAAGAATTTAACAAACATGCACCAGAATGATGTTCTGGGTGGAAGCTATGGTTTTCCAGTTGCTAACTCACTTGTCCAGAGTGTTGATGTCAGAGGCCATGAAGGAGACCAAAAAAGAAACGCTTCAGTGCCTGAGGCAGATATGAAAGGAACTTTGTCTGTAGATCTTCCTGGTCCTCATAAAGCCAAGAGTTCACAGATGTGCTTTGATGATTCCTTTGCACCAAATGATTCTGGCATGAATTACACATCATTTGACCATCCCATCCCATCAGGTTACTCTTTGAGTGAAATTGCTGAGATTCATTTCAAGCAAGAGAGCAGACCGCTTGATTTAGAGAACTGTTTCAACCAACTACCACTGCCTGATCCACAGCATCACATTCAGAGTGAATATCTGCAGTCAGCTCCACCCATCAGTTCTGGACTGTCCACAACAAAAAGAGATGCAAGTAGCAGCATCGAAGCCAAACCTTCATACGATGAGTATAACAGAGGCAACCACATCAAGCATTTTGATTCATTTCCTGTTCAGATGAGCGAATCACTCAACGGTCAAGTTTTTGAGCCCATTTCTGCTACTATATCAAACATGAAAAGCCAGGGATTCAATCTAAATTGCCTCACTGATTGGGAATCTGTGCAGAGAAACATATACTGGGAAGTTGAGGCACCTTTTGCACCTGTGCTTCAAGGTGATTGTTATGCTATGAATCTTGGTCTCCAGAACATAGATTTTACAGAGTACAGTGATTTTACAGAGTACATTGATCCAACACTCTTTGCCAAAGTTCCTTCCCACCTGTATGATGCATTGAGTTTTGACTACGAGCATATCTTTGACCCAACCGAGTGTCCTGTAATAGACCAAGGTTTGTTCATAGCATGAAGTTGCTGTGTTCTTCCATTGCATCTTCCTTAACCTATCTATTAATCGGGTATTTTTCAACTCTATAGAGCATTAGGGATGTAACTTTCCCAATCAATTTGGAGTGGGATGTTGAAAAATGTATGATAGTAGTGGTGATGAACATTGAATATAATAACTCAAGTCGTTCAAGTTTTTAACATGGCACATGCGCCTCTCAATGCTGTATAAAATGTTATACATAGAAGAGGCATGTAAACATTAATTGGTATAGCCATAAAGGTATGGTGCACATGTAAAGATTGCAGAAAGCTCATATTGTAAAGGTTAAGACAGAAAAATGGAGAAAATTCTCATTTGCAGAAAAGCTGCACTTGTATATATGGTTTATTATAAATTTATCATACCATTACTTGCAATGAAATTGCCTCTTTTCTTCTTGCTCACAAACAATTACAAACTTTCCGCTGATATCAAAATCCTCCTACCATGAATCCTATCTTCCATCACAAGATTATTTTTTTCATCTGAGTGATGTGTAAATACAAATGATATCATGGACGATCCACCGTTGGGTCAATGATCAACTAATCCTCCTCCATGCCATTGCTTGCGGGATACCTCATTGATGACTAAAGCTGGATGTTTGGAGAAGCATTCTCGTGTCTGTTCTTTGCAAGTGAGGTCCCTCTCACTGAACAAGTTGTTCTGTTAACTTTCTGCGTGGCATGCTTAGAAATTTCAGTATTGATGGAACGCCTCTGAGGAGGCTTAGATCTTGCATCCTGCGAGCTGCTGGGAGATCGCTTCCTTCCAAGTTTTGGTGATCGAGGTCTTGTCAAAGGGATCTGCAAGGCATGATTCAACATTTATTTAGAACACCAGCATCTGAGGAAAATATGGGGCACATTTCTCTACCCAGTCATAAGAACAGAGAAATTTGTAATTCAGGAGAGTCCAGACATTGTGTGCTCTCACCTAAGCCAATAATGAAAGTAAGCATAGGAGAAGGGTCATAGAGAGAATCACTAACAAGATATGCTCCTCCAACCATTTTAATTTCATTCTTATGGAATTCAATGCCTAATGATTTTGAAATAAAAGATGATTCTGTCCATAGAAAAGCCAAAAACATTGCCACACCCAAACAAAAACATGTTAAGACAGATGCAAGAACCTTCTTCATGGGATTACTCAGAGACCATGATCCATGAGAATGATCTTCAATAGGCTTGGTTTTCAAATCAGTGCTCTGTCTGAATGTATTAAGGTGATGCTCAACTTTCCCCTGCATGGTACAACATATATCATACTATACCAGTTTCACAAGCAAACAAGAGAAAATGAAAATACAGAACTAGATTTATAAGATAATTTATATATAAAATATACTCCATCAACTCAGGCATCTTATAAAACACAGAACTAAAAGGATATTATCTCTATTCATGCAGGCCAAAAAAAAAAAAAAGAAGACAACTCTATTCAGCAGTATAATTAACTAACTTTGTGGCATTTTAATGAGGTTATTATGTAAGTTCTACCTTAGATCGAGTTTGCACTTGAACTTTTTCTGCTTCCTTTGAATTGAGTTTCTCTTCAAGCTTCTGAAAGAACTGGAATGGAGTAAAGGAAATGTTATTAAGGCTTGACATAATTGCAAACATGGCAGTAGAGCTGAACCAAAATAAGAAAAAATCTAATCATGCCTCCTTTCTTTTGGCTGCCCTTTCTTCACTCCTGAAGCTAAATGGCCGTGCTTTGCTTCCAGTTGGGTTCGAAGAAATTGAACAACTGCCATGTAATGATATGAAGATGGTTAAGAATTTCCAATGAAAGAAAATTTAATTGTGTCCTCAAAAGGGAAATCCAGGGAAAAGGAGACAACTGAATAAGGCAAGTTAAACTATACCCATTGTTGCAATGCAGTGTCATAAAGTACCTAGTTTCAGAAAAGAAAATTTGTAGAAAACTAGAAATTACGTCACTAATTCATAGCATGATGGGACCATCATGTATGCAAAAAGTTTTAAGTTTCTGTCATTCACGGCAGTTTATCCGTCCAAAAAAAGTAACTTACTGAGTAAGGTATCATGCCAATGCAAGGTACCTTATAAGAAAAATTGAAAATAAGACTACCTTTGGTCTTCTGAGTGTAGAACTTTTGAAGGATGCTTTGCCTCTGCATTAACTGATGCCTGCAGTTGGTGCTGAAACTCATGGTGTCATCATGGTTAACACATCTGTAAATCTATCCTCTACAATTCCCACCGCCCCCCTGCCCCCCCTCAAAAAAAGAAAAAAAAAGAAAAAAAAAAAGGACATGTTTGGTGCTGACACCCCTAAATATTAATTACCCTTGAAAATGATTTTCAACTACAAATATTAATTACCCTTTTATGGAGAATTCAAGAATTATAAAAAAAAAAAAAAAATTTTATATGCTCACATATGACATGCACACTGCAGAAGCATAGTATTTGTATGTGTATATTTAAAGAAGAATAACAGGCAAGGTAACAAGAGGAGAAGTACCTTGGTAGGAGTTTGTAGTGTTGTTGAAAGGTCCCTAGGTGTCCCGAGTGATTTTTTACTTGTTTCATTACCAAATGAAGCAAAATTTATTGACATGTGGAGGGATTTTGAAATCATTCTCTTTTTCTTGTTTGAATCCCCTGCAGACTTCTTATTAATGCAAGCATCATTATTTCCTATTCTGGTGGCTGCTGGTATGGAGGGAGATAATTGAAGCTTGGATGTTCCACCATAAGCTGATGACTTTGATGTGGAATTTGACTGCCTTTTATGATTTGATAACACCCAATTCTCCTGACTAACAGCTTTCTGCAGATACTGGGTTGGGGTTCGTAGAGGAGTTGAACTATCTTTGGCCATTTGAAGCGATCTTTTCCGACTTTCTCCATCACTAGAAGCAGCGAAACTGACTGACATGTGTAGGAAATTAGGAATTCTTCTCTTTTTCTCATTGGACTCTCTATCAGCCTTCTTACTGCTCAAACCAACATTGTTATCATTACCATTCCTGGCATGTAAAGGGGTGGCTGGTTTGGAAAGACATGATGGAAGTTGGGATGCTTTGTTGTTACTTGATGGCTTTGATGAAGAACTTGTTCTGCTTTTCTTGCTTGGTGAGGCTGAGTTATCAGCAGATTCCTGCAGTATCATCATTAATAGCTGTAAATTTAACAACATATATATTGACATAGGACAGACAAGGAAACAATATATAAGCTGCAAATACCTTATGGGCCATCCTCTCGCCTGGTTTGGCCAAAACCATGCTCTCCTCATCTGCTTTTTCTAGATGCTTTGAATTTTCAACCTGGGTGAGGTTAACCTCATCAAGATTCTGTTCCATTACTGCTGGACTTTTCAAGTTGGCTAGGTTATCTGTTTCAACATTTGGATTGCATTCATTAGCATTATCACTATCAGCTACCTCGCTCTCACAGACATTAGTATCCTGTTTTTCAGCCATCACAACCAGGAAGTTAGCATTTGCTGATGCCATATTTGAAGAAGAATAATTCGGAATTGCATTAGTGGCTCTCATTGGAAAGGCATCACTGGCAACCGTCTTTGCTTCCTCAGCCAAGGCTGCTGCTCTCATTGCAGCCCTTCTTTTGAACTGAGCTTCAAAAAATGCTTTCTTCTCAGCAACACTACCTGGCTTCGAAAACCTTTCAACTTCTTCCAAGTAACGATTGTGAGAAAAAGCAGACCATTTCTCCCAAGCCAGAGATTCTGACATAAATCTACCAAAAGACACTGACTCCGTAAGTGCACGAATTGGATCACCCTGTCATTTGAAGTTACCTTCTAAATTTGGTTATTTCACACAAATATCATCTCAATAAATACAAAAATAGCAAATTTGAAAGCAATACATGATGCGACAATAGAAAAACAACATATGGTAACAGATAGAGTTTATAAAAGCACAGAACCACACACATAATTTCAAAACCTGAATGATGGGAAGAAAATCAGCCTTTTAAAGAAATTGAAGAACAGAAGCATCTTAAGAGCAGCTTCTATTACTGACATGTTGATTCTAGCAAGAACTGGATACATTTCAAGGTAGGACGTCAAACATCCTAGCAATTGTTACATTTTCTGTCTGGTCACTATGAAACGGAAGGAAAAGTATTATTAACAAGCTCAATATGCTACTAATAGAATGCGAGACACACTAAAAACATCTGAGTCAACATACCCACTAAAACTTTTCATAGAAAACAAGAACCCCACAAACTGAAATTCAGAAAATTAAACAAATTTACGACAAAATGCTTCAAAAACTGACCTTTATGGCTTCACGGGAAGAAGCATCAGCAGGGTGAGAAAACGATCGAACAAGACAAGCAGATTCACCCATTTCCTTCAAAAGGCTTGCTTAAACCCCAGAAGGCTCAATCTCACTCTTCCACTTAGAAATTCAAAACGCAGGCGCTATATGGCTCAGGGGTCCAAGAACGGGAAAGTGTAATGTGCAGTGAAAAAGCCCTCGCCTTTGGGATGTTTTTTGTTTGCCTTTAAAAGCCCAGCTTTTTTTTTTATTTTTATGTGACACAGATTCTTTCTTCAGTCCTTAATATCAGCACACGAATCTTCGAACAAAAAATCAGCAGATGAAGTGATTCTGAGTCCGTTGAGTATCTGTCTGTAAAAGAAATGGACACGTTTCTCCGATGGGTCTGAATCTGTTGGGTGGGGTGGAGCTGGAGCTGGAGCTGGGTGGATCGGGACCCAGAAGTTGAAATTAAAGCTTTCCAACGTCTAGTTTTTCTGGTGAATATTTTGAGTTAAAGAAAGTGTGGCCTAGAGTTGGAAGGTCGCTATACTTTATCATATTAGTTTACTTGGGTAATTTGAATTTTAAACCAACGTTGACAAAGAGGACAATAAAAATAAAAATAAAAAGAGTTAAATTCTAATTTTGGTCCCTCAACTTAGTGAGTTTGCACAATTTTCATCCTTTAATTATTTTTTGTACTTTTTTGGTTCCTCAACTCTCAAAATTATATAATTTTTGTCTTTCCATAAGTTAAGTAACATATAACAGTTAAAATATTTTAGATGACATTTTTCTTAAATTGATTGATGACATAATTACACATCATACGATAAAATAAAAAAGTTACCAAATTAAACATCCATTAATATCTTCATTGAACCCACCTACTATAATTATATTTAATCTCTTTTTAATTCATAAATTAAATCAATTAACTTACCATTAATTTTAATGTAATTTTAATTATTTATAATTCTTATTATATAAATTTAATTAATCAAAAAGAGTTTTGCAATTAAATCAACCAAAATTTTCTGAACAAATTTTCTGAACAAATTTTCTTAATAGCCAAACACAACAATTTTCTCAGCATTTTTGATACTAAATTTTCTTAGTCCATTTCATATTAAACAAGAATTGAAGTAAAATTTACTGATGAAAAATGTTGAAATGAAAATTCATAATTCCTAAGATCTAGATTATTCGAACCCAAATCTAACTTCCTACAAATCCATATTTCCAACTCAATTTTCTTTTCCTTTTTCATTTCAAATTCTAAAGAACACAATTGCAAATCTAAAACTACTAAAGGTCTCCACATTTTGCTAAACCACCATACACTACTTCCCAGCCACGCCTTCAAACCTTCTAGAACAACATGTAGAGTGCAAGGTGAAAATGGAGTACAAAGAAACCAATGCGACGCAACTGTAGGTTTCAGGAACCAACACAAAAACTCCACACCAAGAACTTGGATC
>BPVZ01000169.1:318016-328605 GCA_020521535.1 Rubroshorea leprosula | reverse complement strand
ATTATTAAAAATATAATATAAATATAATTAATTTAGTTAGTTCTTGTATCTTATATGTATTATTGTATCTTTAAATTTATTTATCTTTAATTTTATATTAAAAATAATAATTTTTAATAAATGTGTTATGCAATGTGTTGAACCGAGTATGTATTTAAATAACAAATTTTTTCTCTTCCCTTTCCTTCCTTCCAACACAAAGGCATCAAACATAAGCAACACCACATGGAGAACGCAGAGCATCATGCTCGTCTTGAAAGGCGAAACAAAATTATATCATCTCAGTACGAGGGGTGTATTCTAATCCATATAAAACTGTTAGCTTATGTACCTTACAATCATAAAATTTCCACTTAACAGTATACTAATTACCTCTAGTTCTGGCTATTGAGTACCACTCCTCAAAAGAGTAAGGTCCTTCGTCTTTGTATTCACTAATCCCTTTTTTTATTCATCAAAAATCAAATTTTATTATTTAGAGTATAAGAGATACTCTGTTCGACAAAAATACATTCTTACACAACTAAAGCAAAACCCACACATCATCTATGACCCAGAAATCAGAAGCAAATCACTACCCAAAATATAACTACACTCCTGCATCCACCAATCCATTGATAAGATCGGATCTGCACTAACTCCAGAACATCGATCTCTTGCTATTTGTCTGATTTCTATTGAACGCCATTATTTTTTACAATCCATATTCACCATAAAACTGCAAACCATACTGTTTGGGCAGCTTCACGAGATCTAATTGACCACAAGTTGACCAGCATAAGGATCTGCAAAACAGGTCCGAGGGTTGTCTCTCGGGATAGACACTCTGATACCCAAGTTAGTAATATTCTATACTTTGGGCTCTCTTTAGAGAGAAAAATATAATAGAAAGAGAAGAGCTGTCGAAAAAACTCCCTACCTTTGAGGGGTGTGGGAGTATTTATAGATCCTTTGGAAGTGTTTTACATGTGTTGTACTTCTATTGGTCTCGTTGGATCCATTTGAATATATTTGAACTCCATTGTGACTGATGGATGTGCTCCTTTGTATTTGGGCCTTATGGGCCTTTATTTCATGTATAGGTTAGTTAGATTACTATCCCAATACATACCACCGTCAAACAGACTTAGGATTTCACTGCCCCCGCATCTTATCTAAAAAGAGTACGCCTGTCCTAATTTTGTTTGTTGTTCAATCTCTAGTTTCTGAACCGTTCTAAAGAGTAAAGAAAGATAATTGAATTAGTGAGGAATATAATCAATTTATTATCTTGGATTATGTCCTTATGCGTATAGACCGTCCTCTACTTTGTTATTTTGGTCAATTTCATTTTTTTTTTTTTTTTACTTAATCATGGATTGAGTAGTGTTTGGTATCTGTTTTCTCATTTGAAAAAGTGTTATATAACCTGGATTACACAATTTTAATTATTGAATGGGGTTGACTCTTGATATTGAGAACTTGCTCTCCCAAACAATAATTCATATTTTATAATTCAACACAATTTGAACAATAAAATAGAGAATTCTTCCTTGTTTTCTATAAAAATTTTACGTCTTCTATTTACAAATTACACAAGGAATAAGCAGATTGCTGAATCAATTCTAGAATCCTCTCCCCCAGGCTTTTATATATCATCTTCCGAATTAAATTACTCATATCATCACCTGAGATATATGGAAAACAGTTTAAACCAAAGAACTTTTAATTACTCGCACTTGTGAAGAATTTCGGTCTTTCTATGAGCCTGAATTCCTTTGGCTATCTTTTTTTTTCCTTTATCAACAAATTCCTCGTTCCAGCCATCTAAGCATTGAGAAGAATATTGTTAATATTCCCAGCTAGCTCCCCACATGATTCCTTGCAAATTTTGAGATTCTAATTAGAAAACAATTATGACAATTGCATCGAGGAATATTGGATAATACAATACAGCCTAGTAGAGGGAGAGCAGATTCTGTAAATATACATAAACTGTCCAAATTGATATTTATTACTTTATCTTAATTATTATATTATTCTAAGTTCTAGCATCTAGCCTCTAAGAAACAAATACGTGAAACGCAAAATAATCTAGTCTCGAATATTTTCTCACAATAAGATACTAGTCTTGTTTGGCTGTGCATTAAGTGACTTAAAAAACAACTTAACCATAGAAAAGCAAATAAAGAAAAAAAGAAATCCAAATTAATGCTCCATGGCCAGAACCCACATAAATATCCAAAATAGAGCGTACACGTCAAGGCATAATTTTTAATTCTAAGCGCTTCTAGGTGGCTTCATTTTTTTTTCTTTTTTATCTGTTCCTGTTTCTCTTCACCATCTTGAAACTTGTGCAGGCAGGCACTCCTCAAATTGCTGATGATCAGGCATCAGAAAAGATCTTCCTGACATTAAGAGTACTCAAGCTCTGGACCACCTGATTCCAGTGGTTACGCCCATCTTCTCCGAGGCAGGGAAGATAATGGGCAGTATTACTCTGCGGTTTTGTCTGATTGAGTTCTCAATATGATCATTATTCCACAAGTACAAAGCCCTCTCTGCTAGCTACCTTGTGAGAGCAGGCAACAACTTGCTGGAAAAACGATTTGGGAAACCGTAGCATGTCTAAATATTTAGCGGAAGCAAAATAAGACTGTATGCAGAATTGCAGATCATATCATGTTACCACAGAATAAGAACTTATTTGGAACTTGAACAATACAGACTAACAGAAACTAGTTTCCAGTACGTGAAAGGCAATCAAAAAGCTTTAACACATAATTTCAAGTACCGGTTGCTTCATCTTCCCACTCTAAATAAATTAATCCACAGTGATCGATGTCCAATAATTCCTTGGAATGACACACTACCAAAAAAAAAAAAAAAAGGTCATTTATGAGTGAGGATGGATGAGAAAAAAGTCAGGATGTGAGTACATCTAGGCATTAATAATATGATCAAGACGTTCAACAACACTAGTAGCATATAGTGTTAGATTTATCTAGGAACATCTTCTCTATATAAACCCTCAGTCCGTTAGTGCTTAGCCCAACCCCTTCCATTTCCCCTTCGCCATCTTCGTTTGTCTTTAATTGATCAGGGTTGTTGATATTAATTTAGAGATTTCAAGGAGGTCAAATATGAAGATTGATGTCCAAGTAATCTCCAACCAAAACATTAGGCCATCTTCTCCGACTCAGCTCCACCTCCGCCGCTACCAACTCTCCTTTCTTGATCAAATCATGCCCCCTTGTTTCATGCCTTGGGTTATGTTCTTTCCCAAAGAGAACCTCACCAACAGTTTAGAACCGAGTGAGAAGTTAAAGAAATCTTTGTCCGATGCTTTAACTATTTTTTACCCGTTAGCAGGACGCATCAAGGACAATGCTTACGTTGACTGCAACGACGAAGGGGTCTACTTTGTCGAAGCCAAGGCCAATCGCAACCTGTCTGACATTCTTGAATGTCGAGATCCCGGTGATAATCATAACTTCATTCCTCTTGAGCTCCATGGTGGTGATGAGTTACCCCTCATGGTCCAACTCACCTATTTGGAGTGTGGCGGCCTGGTGGTCTCTGTCGGTATGTCACATAAGGTTGGCGATGCCATGTCGCTCTTCATATTCCTCAACTCCTGGGCCGCCACGGCGCGCGGGAACACTGAGATAATAAGTACTCCTCTTTTTGATTCGGCCGAGCTGTTTCCACCGAAGGATATCTCCGGGTTTCAGCCAAGGACTGGAATTGTTAAGGAAAATATTGTTACTAAAAGGTTTGTGTTTGACGCATCTTCAGTAGCGATACTGCGAGAGAAATATACTTGTGATGGGAAGCGTCCGACTCGAGTGGAGGCTTTATCTTCCTTCATATGGAACCGGTTCATGGCCGCCACACAACCAAAAACTGATGAGGGAAAGCTGTACACTGTGCTTCATGCAGTCAACTTGCGACCGCGAATGAGCCCTTCACTTCCAAACCACTACTTCGGAAACCTTACGCGGGTGGCAATCACAGAGCCGCAAAGAATTGGAGAAGATGGATTTTATGACATTGTTCACAAGATGAGCGAGGCAGTAAGGAAAGTGGATGAGGAGTTTGTAAAGAAGCTCCAGGAAACGACCGAACACCTAAATTTCATCAAAAAGAGAGGTGAAAGTGTGATGAAAGGGGAGGTGGTAAGTTTTAGCTTCACCAGTTTGTGTAGGTTTCCTGTATATGATACTGATTTTGGATGGGGAGAGCCTGTGTGGGCTGGGGGAGCCCGTTTGCCTTTTAAGAATTTGGTTAATTTCCTTGACACTAAAAGTGGGGATGGGATAGAGGCATGGATCAACTTGACGGGGGAAGACATGGTCAAGTTTGAAGCAGACAGAGAGCTTCTATCATATGTTTCTTCGTCCCCAAATGTCAAAGTTTCTGGTGTTAATTAATTACTGTGACATATATTTTATTTGTGAGTTTTTATCTTTCTTCGTCCCCAAATGTCGAAGTTTCAGGTTTCAAATTAAGTTGTAATAAATTAAAGTATCTCTTGTATTATATATAATAAAATTTTATATTTAGAGCCAAACATTTTTATTAACTAAAGTTTTAGTTAATTAAATCACTTTAATTTAGAAAGTGAATATTGTATTTTTTTCATTTATATACATTCGGTTCAATATATTTTTTGATACATTTTAGTTTAATCATTAAAATATAATATAAATATAATCAATTTTGTTAATTTTTATATTCTGTATACATAATTATATCTTTAAATTTATTTATTTTTAATATTAGATAAATAATAATAATTTTTTAATAAATATATTATATAATATGTTAAACACGTATTAGGTACTATCACTTATATAATCAGTTTATTCCAGAGCTTTTTATGCAATACTCAGTTAAATCTGGGTATGCATTTTATCAGCACAGCAAGGAGATGGAATGGAGGAAACTCATAAAAGGGTCTGGAATAAACTGATCCCTGATCCCCGCAAAGGTTAGTGCATTTGTGTGGTAAGCGTTACAAGAGAGGCTCCCTTCAAGACTCATGAATCTTTTTAAAAGAGGTATCATCACAGACTTCAACCATACAATGATACAAACTGCCGTCTATGTGTGCAACCGAGTGAAAACTCAGCACATTTGTTTTTACATTGCCCAATATACAGCATTTTATGTTTGGACTAAAAGCTTCAAGTGGTGGGGAGTTTCCACGGTCATGGCTGGATCTTGCATGGACTTTGTCGAGCAAAGTATTTGAGTCACAAGAAAAAAAGAGCATTTGTGACATAAATTTATCTTTTGTAATTAATATTTTTCAAGTAACTAATAGTTAATTTATTTGTGATGGTTTTGTCCGTCACAAATTTAAGTAGTTTATATTGTGACAAATTTTTAGTGACTAAATATTATTTTTGTGTCCAAGTTATATATTATAATATTAAAAATTAATATTAGTGATTATTATTTTTAATTAATCACAAATATAAAAAATACTAGTGACTAATTGGTAATTAGTCACCATTTTCAGTCACAGAAAACCCATTTTCTTGTAGTGTCTATTCAAAGTCAAGAATGTGAGAAATGGGTGGGACGTTGTCTGCTTCTCTACCATGTGGTCTTATGGAATGCTAGGAATGGAGGAATCTTCCAAAACAGGGGAGTGGATGAGTATAGAATTTTTTATTTGGTTCAAAGTAAGAGTCTCCATTGGATCAAAGGGAGATCAAGATGTTGCTTATTTAGTTATTCTGACTGGATGCTTGAACCAGTGGGTTGCCTTGAACGTGGCATGGCGTGTGGAGTAAAACATTGACATATTTTGGGTTGTTGTAAAAATTTAATATCGTGGTGATAGTTTTGGATAAACAATGTACTAAAATGATTAGTGTAGTGTGTAATGGGTTGGATGCTTCTCATACCTAGTTAGAATCATAAATAATAATTATTTTTTACGGTTTAAAAAAACGTTTGAGCTTATTTATCAATGGTTTCTGTTTTAAAATATTAAATTACATGTTCTCCCTTTCTTTCTTTCTTTTTTTGTTTTGAAACAATTATATGGGTACAGTGACGGAACACAACACAATTTCAAAATTGATCAGTTTGAAATTACCTAGAATCCCATATATACTTTATAACTCATGTACACGGGGTCGATGTAGGACAACTGCCCCACAATCGAGGGTGAGCCCCCACTCAAGGGAGTCCCTCTTTCATATTGTTTAGTTGTTTGGGGTGGGAAAAAATAAATTTTAATAAAAAAATCAATAAAGAAAATATAGATATTTCAGGATAAAAAAAGTAAGATTTTAAAATTATTTAAGTTAGTTAATAAACTATTTTAGTATTATCATAATAAGATGTTGCCCTTCTTATTTTAATAAAATAATTAACTTATTTAAAAATTATTAAAGATATGAGACAAAAATATATTTATTTTTTTATTTTGCTAAAATTCTAGGAAGAGATCAATTGAAAAAACAATCAAAACAAAAGTTTTTCTAAAAAAAATTAACTAGTATCATAAAATATGTTTAAGACTTAAATTATCAATAAAAATTTTGTTTCCCTTAGTTAATTTTCTGGCTTCACCCCTATGTACAGGTGACATTGGTATTAAAATTAATACAAATTCTTATTTTTAAATATAAATTAAAGGCTAAAAAGTTTTTAAAAAATCCATAATAATTATTATTGTTCCATTTTCTTCTTCTTGCGAGTAGTAGTCAGTGAAAATGACATTTTATTCTACATATGTATTAATTAAGGAAAATAATTGGTACACTTTTAATTTGATATTTTTTTTTATTTAGTTTAGTTATTAAAATATAATTAAATATAGTTAATTTAGTTAATTTCAGCATGTTATATGTATGATTGTGTTTTTAAATTTATTTATTTTTTAATTTTATAATAAAAATAATAATTTTTAATAAATATATTATATAATATATAAAATTAAGAAGTATATTTTTTATACTCTTATTAATAAATAATAGTTAATTTATTTTAAAAAAAAATAAAAAAATGTATCAATCAATATTTATTAATTAATTAAATTTGTAAATTGAAAAGAAAAGATATTTAGTGTTTAGTCTATTAATATGGACCATCATTTAGTCATTAGGCACTGATTGATTTCCCCTCGTATAAATGCAACCAAAATTAGTTGAATAATTAATGCAAAAAATGAGTGGACTAAATGAAAGCCTCGTGGGTGAATGATCACCACTGTATAAGTCTTAGGACGGAATAACTCTTCGCAAGCAAAAACAGAGACTTTCATACGTGGCAATGACCCCACTTTTTTTTTTTTTTTTTTTTTGAACAGCAAAACATCAATATTATTGAAAAGAGAGTACAAGGACACTCAACTCATGTGCACAATACAAAACGATAGGACAGTTTTCCTCCCCCCGCTTACATAATTACAACCTTGCTTGAAATAAGTCTGTAGAACCTTCTTCCTGGATACCACGCATTGCCTTGGATTTTGACACCACTCTGGAAAGAATATGACCATGTTTCCACCTTTTCGCTTAGCCATACAAAAGATCTAATTTGTACTAGTTCCAACATTCGATCCAAATCAGTGTGAGTATTATTAAATACTTTCTCATTTCTTGCATGCCATAGAGACCAACATAATGCAAAACCAGATCACCTCCCAGCATCTATTGCGAGTAAACACTCCATGATGTTGCAGAAAAGCAGCCTTGCAGTTGCCTTGCATAACATGTTTGACTCCCCACCAGGACAAGCACTTTCCCCATATTTTGAATGAATTAGCACATTGAAGTAATAGATGGTTTGTATCCTCAATAACTTCCCCACACAGTCCACATAGACTTCTATTAACATCACTAATAATGTTTCTTTTAATCAAGTTAGATCTGCAAGGTATTTTGTCTTGAAGAGCTAGCCATGTAAATGCACATACCTTGCTAGGTACCCAAGTATTCCAGCATTTCTGGAGGATAACACTATTGTTTGAGGTTTCCATCTATAGCAGGGAAGTATATGCAGAATGTGTAGAATAACAACCATTTTTATCATGCAGCCAGATCCACACCTCCTCTACATCTTTCTTTGGTTGTATTTGTGCCAACTGGTTTTGCAACATATCAACTTGTTCTTCCTCTCACTCGCGTAATGGCCTTCTCCAAGTAAGTCTGCAGGTCCAAGTGCTTTGGTTCCAACTACCCATCTCATAGACCAGTCCTTCTTTATTTGCAGAAATTGAATACAAATGTGGGAACAAAATTCTTAGTTCTACATCGCCCACCCACTTATCTTTCCAAAATCTCAAACTCCTTCCATTACCTAATTTAACTTTGAATCCTGTTTTAATCCAATCCACCACTGTAGGATATTTGCTATTTATGCTACAAATATCCTTCCACCATCTAGAACCTATCCTTCTACCCTCACACACTCATTGCATCCAATTCTTCTCTCTCCTCCCATATTTCTCCCTCAAAACCTTTCTCCACAACCCTGAATCATCTTTTGCTAATCATCCCCACCATTTCCCTAATAAGGCTAGGTTAAAAAATCTGAGATTTTTAATTCCAAGGCCTCCCTTTTTTTTTCCTCTACAAACTTTATCCCACCTAACCCACGCTATTTTTTTTTTCTCTTCACACCCACCCCTTAGGAAACCCCTACGGATTGCATCAATTTTGTTGATCACATTTATCGGCATCAAGAACATAGACATGGTGAACATAGGGAGGCTAGTAAGCATGGAATTAATCTGAACAATTCACCCCCAAGAGAGAGGTATCTATTTTTCCAACAAGCCAGTTTTTTCTTGAATTTCTCCACTAATTCATTCCAAGTACCAATTCTTCTCACAGCAGCTCCAAGAGGCATACCCAGATATTTCATTGGCAGCTCCCCAATTTTGCAGTTCAAGAATAATGCCATGCTTTGCACTTCCCTGTCAATCATATTTACCCCAACCCCCTAACTTTTGTTGTAACTTATTTTCAAACCAAACAAAAGTTCAAAGGTTCTTAATATACATTTAAGTACCTTAATGTTTGCTTCAAATGCCTCTCCAAACAGTATAGTATCATCAGCATATTGAAGATGAGAAATTTTTAAACTTCCCCTCCCAATTCGTCTCCCTTCAAACAAGTTTTTAGAAACTGCTGATTCAATTATGCTATTGATTCAACCCCTTTGCAACAATAAGAAATAGGAATGGTGAAAGGGGATCCCCCTGTTTTAGACCTTTACTCACGTTGAATTCCCTAGTTGCACTGCCATTTAGAAGAATCGAAATTGAGCTTGTTCTCGAGCATTCCTTGATCCAATTCCTCCACACTGCACCAAAGCCTGTTCGAATCAGCATATACTCTAAAAAATCCCAACAAACATTGTCATCCGCTTTCTCAAAATCAACCTTGAAGACAAAACTTCTTCTCCCCTTTTTCTTGATCTCATCAATGGTTTCATTTGTAATAACCACACTATCAATCAATAATCTTCCCTTCACGAATGCAGATTGGACTTCATTGATTAATTTATCCAACAATAGCCTCAATCTATTAGCTAGTATCTTTGAGATTAACTTATACATGCAACCGATTAAAGAAATTGGTCTATCCTCCTCGATCTTAACGGGGTTTTCTTTCTTGGGGATTAGCACAATAAAAGAAACATTCAAACCTTTCACCAATTTCCCTGTTCTATGAAACTTTACTGCAAAATTACATACATCTTCCTTCGTGGTTTCCCATATCTCCTGTAGGAACTTAAAATTAAAACCGTTCGGTCCTAGGGCCTTTGACTCATCACAACCCCACACTGTGTCTTTAACTTCTTCCATTGAGAAAGGAGCAATCAACATGTTGTTATCACTTTGTGAACACTTCCTAAAACTGACACCATCAAGCCTCGGTTGTGCACCTCCTTCTTCAGAGAATAGCTTTTCGAAATAAGCTGCAAGCCCTTCTTTCAATTCTTCTACATTCTGTATTTGTTTCCCATCAATTTCCAAATAGTTAATTTCATTTTTGCACCACGAGCTCCTAATACTTTGGTGAAAAAACTTGGTGTTAGCATCTCCCTCTTTGACCCACTTCTTTCTAGCCTTCTCTTTCAACATATCATTCTGGGTTTGCATCTTTTGCCTTAATTCTACCTCCAATGCTCTGTTAACATTCACTTCTACTTCGAAAAGGCTATCTATTCAGCTTTCATGACTAACCTGTTGATCTCCGCCTTGCACTCATCAATTTTAGAATCAATGTCTCCAAAGTGCTCTTTACTCCAGCATTTAAGAAAATGTTTGGTTAGTTTTAACTGTTCCTTAAGAATAAAACCCTTCTAGCCATGCACCTTTGTTTCCTTCCATACTTTTGTGACTTCACATCTTAATTTAGGATGTTTCAGCCATGCATTGAAAAAACGGAAAGGTTTTGGACCCCAATCCTTAATCTCATTCTTCAGTACAATCGGACAGTCATTCGAGAAGCTTTTTTTCAATCTGTATTGCTTCAAACCTTCCCAATTTAGTAAAAATTCACTAGAAACAAGAAACCTGTCTAATCTACTCATGGCAACTCCATTCAGTTGATACCAAGTGTATTTCCTCTCAATCA
>BPVZ01000169.1:306184-317916 GCA_020521535.1 Rubroshorea leprosula | reverse complement strand
TCCAGTGATCTTGTAGCATTAAAATCTCCACCAATGCACTAGTTACCCCTATTACTAGAAATTAGACTATCAATTTCATCCCACAACTATCTCTTGTCCAAACTTGCACACGGAGAGTATATGTTAACCACACAACAGGGCACTGCATTAGGCCCCCAAAATCCCATAACACCCAAAAAACTATCACCCTCCAATTGTTTTTCCATCTTAAACACCTCCTTATTCCAAATACAGAATAAACCTCCAGATCTTCCCTTAGATACTTTAGCAACCCACTCAAAATTGTCCTTCCCCCAAATTTCTCTACATACTCTTCTATCTACGACCTCTAATTTTGTTTCTTGAATAAGTAAAAACTCCACCCTCTCATTTCTTACAAGATTTCTAATCTCCCTATTTTCCCCCACCTCTCAATCCTCCAACGTTGTAAGACAATAAAATCATTTTGCCTTACCTTCCCCAACTTCACCATGCATCCTGTTGCTTGCAGTCGTCTTGCACCGTTGCCTATCTCTTAATTCCATCTACTCCAATTTCTTCAAAATCTCATCCTCTCATTCAGTAGCCACCACCCCAATTGACTTTGCAAATTCCCATATTTCCTTGGCCCCAAAAAGCTTCTCCTTAGCCAAAATCCCTTTGTTGCAATTGTTAATGTTGCTGTCTTCCAATGATTCCCCAGCTACATGGTTACTTGAAGTTGGGAAAAATTCGGGTATTTCTAGGTTCGGGGCTATCTTCTTCCTCGATCTTTTATGATTCCTCTTTCTTGTTCTTGATTGAATCACCTTGGCATCCTTGTAAACTACAGCACACGATCTTGCTTTTCTGCTCCTCTTTTTTGCTTCCCTTCTTTCGCCTTCTCTCATCCATTCATATTGCTCCCGAATGGCTATCAATATTTTTCCAAAAAGCACCATGTTGATTTTCTGCATCAGTTCCTTCGAATAACTTATTCTACCCGGTGTGCTTTGAAACCTCATCCACTGCCTATTCCTTATCTCTTTGGCCCAACTCATGATCTTGGGTTTCTTGTACCCTTTCATGGTCCGAAACATGAACTGCATCACCATTGGGCTTTGTTGAAATCAGCCCAATTGATGAGCCCACCCTCTTTTCATTCATAGCATTCTCGTTGTCCTGCATAGGGGTGGCAATTTCCCCCGATCCCCGCGTGGCTCCGCGGGGATCCCCGTCACGGGGATGGGGCGGGGAGGAATATTCCTCCCTACGGGGTGGGGATGGGGGGCATTTCCTCCCCGTGAAATTTCGCAGGGAATTTTCCCTGCCCCGCACGGCCCCGCGGGGATCCCCATCCCCGTGAAAATTTAAAAAAAAATTTAAATTTAATTTAATATTTAAAATAAAATTCAAACCTAACCCAAACCCAATTCAATACAAATTAAATTTTACCCAACCCAACCCAACTCAACCCAACCCAATCCAATCCAACCCAAGTATCCTAATTCAACCCAATCGGCCACAACCCTAATTAATCCCCCTTCCAACCCTAATTTCATAACTTTATTCATTTCCCTTCTTGTCCTCACTCACGCATGCAGCCACAACCCCTCACTCACTCTTGGTTTCAGCCACAACCCCTTCTTGCTGCTACAGATCTACTACAGCCTACAAGTCTGCTGTTGGAGCTGCTTGCTACCTCTGTGCCGGACCCTGTGCTTGCTGCCTCCTGTGCTTGCTGCCTTCTGTGCCAGACCCTCTGCTTGTTGCCTCCTGTGCTTGCTGCCTTCTGTGCCGGACTCAATCTGCTTGCTGCCTCCTGTGTTGGACCCTCTGCTTGCTGCCTCCTGTGCTTGATGCCTCCTGTGCCGGACCCTCTACTTGCTGCCTGTGCCGGACCCTCTGCTTGCTGCTTGTGCTGGACTCCCTCTCTGCTTGCTGCCTGTGCTGCATCCAACTGTAAGAAGTTTAATAATTTGATTATTGTTGAATTAACATAAAGAAAGTTTGAATTTTTTAGAATTTACTAGATTTAAAAGTGAATCTAACCATCTTTAGACAATCCTTTACAATAATTTTCTCCAGCATTGAATCTTAATTCTTTCATTATGTGAAACCAAACATCAAAACCACACACAAAACACACACAGCTACAGCTGAGATGTTCATCCTTTTTCCTCCTAATTTTACCAACACCCACAAGGACAGTACAGTTCATTTTGTCAATAAAATGCAATTCTACGTGACATCCATGCCCTTTCCTTTCTCCATTCTTCATTTGTAATCTGTTAAGCTGCTCTTAGCAGTTGAACTTTATGTTTTAATTGTCTCTGCAAGTTTTGTATTTCGAACTATTTTGTATGAAGACTATATTTTCTAATGATAAATAAATATTAACTGTTGGCTATAAAAAAAATTTTGTTTCAAAATATATACATACTTCTCATACAGAAAATCTAGACGACTTGAAACTAAAAAAATGTCCAGCAATCTAGTACAGATAAATTGCATCAATTAGACGTTTAATACTGTTTACCACCCCCTCCTTGAATTTTTTTTTTTTTAACAATTTGTAATTACTATTACTATCATTAAAGCTTGAGATTGGTGTTTTACAAAATTTGAATTTTGAATTTGAAAACTCTAAAGAGACAGTCATGAGCTTGTTGCTCAAGGATCGATTTATTTGTTTCTTTTTTTGGAAGGGAGGGGGGCAACAACATACTTCCAAGTTACCAAATGTTGATACATATATATAGCAGTTTTTAATCTAAAATCATCAAAACCCACAACCTCAACTTAGTTTCTTGGTCAGACCAACTAATAATATCAGGCTTCATGCTAGAACTCAATTCATAATTCATGGTTGCCTGCCATCAGCTTTGATAGAGCTTTTGTCGAAGCATATAAGGACAAAGGATCACCACTTGCCATCTGCTTAGTTAATTTTTTTACATAGTCATATACTGATATACATATAATATAGAAAAGTTTAAAGTTTATTTTATAATGACTTATTTGGTATGAAAATTTATTTTATATTTCCATGGAAAGGCATAATTGTTTTTTTAAAATTTATTTTTAGGTGGTATGACCTATTTTAATTTAAATTTTCATATTTGAAATAGGTTCTTTGGATGATATATGTTTCTTTACTCAAAATGAGGATGTGGATTGTGATGAAGACAATAATTCAGAGGTAAATATGCATGATCCTTTTTTATACTAATGATATAAATAGCTTTTTTATAAATATGTTAACATAAAGTATTTACTAATTGTATTTACTAATTGTATTGTAGGTCTTTCTATGAGCAATTGTGGATTTTGAGAGTTAAAGTGTTTTGAGTTGGTTCTTGGCTGCTTCTCTTCATGTTGAATATTGGTTTAGTTTAGTTATTTTATTTATGTTGGGTTGATTTTTGCTTATATTTAGAACAAGTATGTTACTTTATGTTGGATTAATTTCTATGTATATTTGGAATAACTTATGTTTGGAACAACTTATGTTTGGAACATGTTGCTTTATGTTGGATTAATCTCTATTTGAAACAATTTTATTGATTTAATTATTTGTGTTAAATTAATTTTTATTTATGTTTGATGAAAAAAATATATACTTTGTTATTAATTGGTGGGGAATGGGATCCTCGCAGGGATCCACATTCCCCACGGGGATCCCCGTCCCCGCGAAACGGGGAGGCACTCCCCGGCCCCGCGGGGCCCCGTTGACATCCCTAGTCCTGCACTTCCTTAGACTGTTCTACAGTAATCTTTTCCTCTCGTGTAGCCGCCGTTCTATTAGGGCCAACTTAACTACAACAACTGGCTCAAATTGTCTTTCTAGCAATACCATCATTAGCCAAACTAGTGATACTCCTTGAGCCTTTCACTCCAATACTACAATTTGAATTTAAACTCTTTGCCTCCTCCAACTCCAAGCCTTGAGCATCTCCCATGTCTTCTTGATCTCCAACTTCCTTGCAGGACAAGACTGAAAATCTGCCTTCATCACCGAAAAAAGACTGGCCTTCTGCAGAACTTGATTGCCCCCAGTAGTCACTACTGTGTTCCTTATCTATAGGATTGTTAATGATGTAATCTGACTTCATGGAGAAAATATTAAGTGGTGCCTCTTCCTCAACACACTTAATGTTATAAAACTCGCCATTAATTTTTACTTTCATGATCTTTGAAATCACCTCACTGTAAGATGTGGAGATTAGAACTCGGGCTACATCGAACCTCTTTGTCTGATATGTGCTATGATCCACGGATACAAAATTCCCCCACAACAAACTCAAATCATGGAAAAACTTTGAACCTCATGCACGAAGAGGAACCACCTGACACCATATCCATGCAAATCTTTCTCTAGCTACCATGTTTGGAGTCCGTGGCCCCATTTCATCAAACCATTGCCCCATCCATTCTCCTGCATTCTCTACTAGATACTTTAACTCATCCTTATCTTCACACTGTAGGAGCACAAGTTTGCCCCCCATTGAATTCAACGAGCACGAGAAACAACCTTCCATATAAAACCGATCTTGAAGGGATGGGATTATCTCCACTACCTTGGCAGTCCCTACAAAACACCCCTCCAACCAAGAGAAATCTGTTCCATCCACAATAAATTCTCATCCATTTTAGTCTAAGTGTCCTTGTTTAACTTTCCATGTTTTCATGCCCCCATTCTTAATGGCCTTCTGGTTCCTTGTTGTTTCAACCTAGGCTGCTTGTGTCGCCTTCGCCAATACCACATCAGCATATGACTTTGTACTAGCCCTATGTGATATCTGTCTGTTTCTTCTCCCATTCTCTGTTTTAACATTTGAGAATCTATCAAATCTTGGCTAGTTAACATAAAGCTTCTTGTTCCCAACTCTAATCTCATCAAGATCCCTTTCCAAAGCTTTTGGATTTCTCACCTCCTAGAAACGCACAAATCCAAACCTCCGTCCATATTTGTCCTTCCTATCTAGACAGTATATCTCCCACAACCGATCGAACTTGCTGAAAGTTCACCACATCTGCTCGTAGTTCCAGTCCTTAGGGAAATTTGTGAAAAAGAAAGGAACAGATTGCTTGTGAACTCCACAATCAACTCTTCTATCAAGTTGAAACTGACGACCTCTCCCTTGGTGTACTAATTGTTCTCCATTCCGTTCATACCGTTGCTCCTGTGATCTCCACTTGCCTCGGCTCCGACGATCTCTCTCTTGTCCTCTCATCCAAATCCTCATTTTGTCCATTATAAGTTATCAAATCTGGAAATCGCCTGTGTTTTAAGTAGAGGATTTGGTAGTCTTGCTCTAACTTTTGTTTATGAGAAGATGGAAGTGGATCAATAAACTGATTGGGATAAAAATGCAATGACCCCACTCTACTTGGTACAACTCGTTCTATTTTTGGCCTAAGAAGTCTATTGTGTCCTCTCTTCTTCTTTTTTTTTATCTTAGTTGTATAATATAAGGTAATTTTTTTTTTGTACTAACTTTTCAATATCCGATAAGGTCATTGGGTTCTAACTAATTTAGAGTCGAGTGACATCGGACCCCATAAGAGAAAAGCTCTCTTAGTACTTGTTCCTCCATTCATAAGATTCAAATTCAAAATTTTGTTTAAGGAGAATCAAGTTCCTTTTACTTGAACCAACAAATTGTTGGTATAGGAGGCAACTATTGCGTCTTTGTTTGCTCATTTTCCTGTAAAAATTTTAGGGCAATCAAAATTTTTATTAAAAAAATTTGTAAAAATTTTTATTGGATTTTTAAAATTTTAATTAAAATTTTTTAAAGAAAATAACTAACTTTAAGACTAAATTTAGTAATTTTAAAAAATAATGGTAAATAGAATCAAAATTTAAAAGACTTTATATTATTCAAATATTAAAAAAATAAATCTTATATTATTTAATGATTCATTCATTTTATTTGTTAAAACTATTGATATTATATACACCAATTAATTTAATATTGATCTTAAATTTTTATCATCAATTTTCATCTTCCCTGTCATTGCTTTATTATCAAGACAAAACTCTCAAATTTGCTACTCAAATAAAAAAGTAAAGATAAATTCACTTCTACAAAAAAAAAGATAAATTACTCTTTAAAATTATTGATAAAGACGAATCACATATTATTTAATATGTGATGTTATCACATGTTAGTTTTTTATTAAAAAAATAAATTTTTTTAAAATTATTAATTAAAATAAATCATATATTATTTAATATGTGATGTCATCACATATTAATTTTTTTATTAAAAAATACTTAAGTAGTAAATAAATTTTTAATGTGAAATGATATTACACGTTAAATAATAAATAATATTTCTTGATCTCACATGTTAATTTTTTGTTAAAAAATACTTCAATAATAAATAAAATTTTAATATGAAATAATATTACACGTTAAATAATAAATAATTTATCTTGATCGATAATTTTAAAAAATAATTTATTTTTAAAAATAAAAACAAATTTGTTTATGCCCTCTATTTGAGGTGGATTTGACAGTTCTAACATTTATCAACAGATTCCTCCATACATCTAAGCATTTGAAAAAATATTGTTGACAAGAAATTATCATTAGCTACCTCTCCTAATTCAGTGCTAATTTTGTCTGTTGCGTAGTCTCTAGTTTCTGAACGTTTCTAAAGAGTAAAGAAAGATAACATGAAATAATGAGGAATGTAATCAATTTATTATCTTGGATTATGTACTTACGTGTATAGGTCACCCTCTACTTTGATATTTGGTCAATTTACCTTCCATATATATATCTTTCCTCTTCCACGTAATGTCATCCATGTTCTTACTTCTAGATATAGACTGAATCATTTTACTTAAAAGATTAAGAGACGTGCTAGCACGTCTTTTTTATACTCTGCTTCGAACACTCTAATTTTTTTTTTTTTAATATTGACAAAAGGAAAATTTATATATATATCTTAAATCTTGGATTAAGTAGTGTATTGTCTCTATTTCCTAGTTATCCTATAAAAAATTTGTGTCTTCCGTTACAAATTACAGAAGCAATAAGCAGATTGCTGAATCAATTCTAGAATCCTATCCTTTAGGGGTGGGTTAAAAAATCTACAACCAAAAAAAAAAAAATTCTAAAAACTGATGAAACTATAATTAATAGATAAGGTTCAACTAGATTTTGAATTTGTTTGATTAAAAATCAAATTGAACCAATTTAAAATGGTTTGGGTTTTGGTTATTAAGTACAAAAATTAAAAAAACCAATGACTATGGTGAATATAACTGAAAAATCTCACCCAAACAATTTTATATAAATTTTTTAATGACTTCTAAATTTTTTTAAGGTTTTCTAATTATTTTTCACCAAGTTATTTATTTATTTGGATATTTTTAGTTTTTTTAATGATAGAAATTAATAAATAATAATTAAAGAAATAAAAAAATACTAAAAATATATAAAAATAATTTTTTGGTTAAAATCAAAACTAATCTAAATGGTTGCTCTTAAAAATACAACCAAAACCAATAAAAACTGTTTTTTTTAATTTGATTAATAATTACTAAAATTAAAAGCCTAACATTTTAATTAACCAATAATTCAATTTTAAGTATAACCAAAACTAAACTGTGCCCACCCCTACTCTCCTCCATGCTTATATTATCTATCAAATTAAATTTCTCATATCATCACCTGAGATACTTGGAAAACAATTTACACCGAAGAACTTTACTCACAGGGGCTAGTGAAGAATTTCAGTTATTTGTGAGCCTAAAATATTCCTTTCGCCATCTTTTTTTTTTTTTCTTTATCAACAGATTCCTTTCAGCCATCTTAGCATTGAGAAAAATATTGCTAATATTCCCAGCTAGCTCCCCTGATTCCTTACAAATTTTGAGATTCTAATTAGAAAACAATTAGGAAAATTAGATCAAGGAATATTGGAATATAATACAGCCTAATTAACAGAGAGAGAGCAATTCTTTAACAAAGTTGTTGACATTATAGAACTGATAACTGAAAAGAGCTGATTCTGTAAATATACATAGATTCAGCTGTAGAGGAAAACGGACTCTTTGAGATGGTACAAATGAGATTATATCAGTGGATTAGAAGCAGAACAAAATTATGGGTTTTTTCGTTAGTAGAGTGGCAGTCGAATTCGAGGGAATGCATCAAAGCCTTGCGACTACGACAGAATTGCTGGCGGAGGGGTTCTTTTTGAGTTCTAATGGGTGGTTTATCCTTTAATGTTTATACCTGGTTTGTGTTTCTAAGCAGCCTAAACTAGTAGAAGGAAGCAGTAAATGTATATAGGTTGTGAGTACCCCCTATTCTCCAGTTTAATAAAAAAATTTCTGTTCAAATAAAAGCATAAATTGTTCAAATTGAATATTCATTTAACAATATTTTGATCACTTCTTATTTATTACTTTATCTTAATTATATTCTTCTAAGTTCTACCATCTAGCCTTAGAAACGAGCAGAGGAAATCACAAAATAATCTAAGCCTAATTAATTTTTTCTATAAGACACTAATCTTGTCAAAGTGCGTCATAAATTGACTCAAGAAACATCTTAATCATAAAAGATAAAAAAAAAAAAAAAAATTCCAAATTCATGTTCCATGACCAAACCCACATATATATCCAAAATTAACAGAGCATACACGTCAAGGCATAATTTTTAATTCAAGTGTCTGATACAGCTTGATTTCATACACAACTAACCAGGAGTAGTACGTATTCCCTTATCTTGTGATTATCAGTGTGCAAATGTCATTTTTTCTTGCACTACACATAAGAATTAGATTAAGATTAACTACTTCAATATCCCTATCCAGATTTAGTGGAATGTATAATA
Source organism: Rubroshorea leprosula (assembly GCA_020521535.1). Lineage (NCBI taxonomy): Eukaryota > Viridiplantae > Streptophyta > Magnoliopsida > Malvales > Dipterocarpaceae > Rubroshorea > Rubroshorea leprosula. The sequence goes on along the minus strand of BPVZ01000169.1, from coordinate 309,098 downwards.
TCTTTGAAATGCAATCTACACGGGATTATGTCTCAAAATGGTGTAAAAGAAGCAGAGCAATTAATTACGCTATCCCTATCAGAATTCAGAATGTAGTGAAACATATACTTTGGCAGCTTCTTTTCCTTCTCTCAAGAAAAGAAACTGTTTTGATACTTCATCTCAGGCACACGAAATGCAAGTTTAAGCTAATCAAGATAATATGGGTGGATAGGAAATAATATCGTTATCCACCTGACCCCAAGACTACCTAATTAAAAATTCTATGTTTGAATTGGTAGTAGGTGATCACCATATTCACACTTTAGTGTACTTGTTTCTTGTATTGGAAAATGCACTTAATAAGAAAAATGATTAACATATAATTTTATCTTATAAAAGAATCTCATAATCTTATGTGGCTAATTATAATATTTTTCTTATATAATGAAATATGTTAATCCACATTTATACATTTACTTATTTAATATTATATGACTATTTTAAAACTTCATTATAAAATTTGTATGTAAATGAGTTTTTCATATATATATACATATATATATATATATATAAATGAGTTTTTCATATATATATACATATATATATATATATTCATTCGTGAGATTGTAATAAAAAATGGACAAAATTAATTAAACCCCTAGTATTAGACGACCAATTTTTAATATATATGCATTGGATTACAGGGTGCAAACAGACTATATATACTAGCAATCTTTACCTCTAGCTAATCCATCATCTTCCACTGATTAATTCTCATTCTACTGCTTCACTTGATTTTAGTGTGATATCAAAACATGAAGATTGATATCGAAGTGATCTCCAAAGAAACCATAACACCATCTTCTCCGACCCCCGCTGACCTTCGTCACTACCACCTCTCTTATCTTGATCAAATCCAACCCCCAATTTTCATGCCTTTGGTTATGTTCTATCCAAGCGAGACCAACACCAATGGTGTAGAACAGGCTGAGAAGATAAAGAAATCTTTGTCCGAAGCTTTAACTATTTTTTATCCGTTAGCAGGACGGATCAAGGTTGACAATGCCTACGTCGACTGCAACGACGAAGGTCTCTACTTTGTTGAAGCCAAGGCTAATTGCTACCTTTCTGATATCCTAGACCGAAGAGATCCAGGGGACAACAATAGCTTCATTCCTTTCGAGTTGGATGATGGTGCTGACACCTTACCGGCCATGGTGCAAATCACCTTCTTCAAGTGCGGTGGATTAGCTGTCCTCATTGGCATGTCACATAAGGTTGGTGATGCCTCTTCGTTAATCATGTTCCTCAATTGCTGGGCGGCAATAGCACGCGGCGCCAATGCTGAGATAGTAGCTCCTCGATTTGAGGCTGCCACCCTGTTTCCTCCAAAAGATATATCTGGGTTTCAGCCGAGAACTGGGATCATAAAAGAGAATATTGCGACGAAGAGGTTTGTGTTCGATGCATCTGCTGTTGCAAATCTAAGAGAGAAATACACCGTAGATGGGGGACGTTCGACTCGGGTGGAGGCTTTATCCGCCTTCATATGGAGCCGTTTCATGGCTGCTACGAAGGCAGAAACTGACGAGCAGTCCGGAGAGTTCTACACCGTTGTTCAGGCAGTGAACCTACGTACTCGGATGGATCCGCCGTTGTCGAATCACTACTTCGGAAACATCATACGAGCAGTGTTCACAAAGCCTTGTGCAGCTAATGAATATGGACCTCATGAAATTGTCAACCAAATAAGGGATGCAATATGCAAAGTGAACGCAGAGTACGTGAAGAAACTCCAGGAAACCGACGGACACTTGGAGTTCATGAAAAAGGCAGCTGCAAGTTACTTGAAAGGGGAGATGGTGAGTTTTGCCTTTACCAGTTTGTGCAGGTTCCCTGTATACGAAACCGATTTTGGGTGGGGAAAGCCTGTGTGGGTTGGGTCTGCTCGGATGACATTTAAGAATTTGGTTACATTCTTTGACACCAAAAGTGGCGATGGGATAGAGGTATGGATAAACTTGAAGGAGGAAGACATGGCCAAGTTTGAGGCTGACGAGGAGTTGATTGCGTATGTTTCCCCATCCCCAAACGCCTAAGTTACTGCCCAAAAGAAATATATTCTCTTATAATATGTTTTCAAAAGTAAAAATCAGTATGTCTTACTCCAACCAAATTATGTATATTGGAGATGAGATTTACACTACATCTCATCAATCATAATATATAAGATTTAAATAAAATTGACCTATATTTTAATTATAATCAAATGCTTTCACATTTTGAATATTGATACAATCTTAATTCTTTATAATCTCATATGTTTTATTATTGTCATCAATAAAATTTGTTCTTTACCATTTTATTTTATTTTATTTTTAGCATTTCTATATCTCAATTGTGTGTGTTAATAAGTTTGAATATCCATATGAAAAGAAAGAAAATAATGTCGATATGATTTTCATTTATTTTTTTTTACATTAGTTGCATAATGAGATGTAATCCTTTTTTATTTTTAATTAATTATTTTACCTTACCCACATATTATGTAATTTGAATTTAATAGCTCTTATTTTTATTGAAAAGAGATTACTATTGAACTATTTAGGTTATTAACGATATGATTTCCACTATTGTTTGGCTGCTTTTGCATATAGGAGATATGGACAACATTTTACAAGTTGATAATTAATTGTTCAACATTTTTTCCTGATCCCAGACCATTGACCACTTCCTGAACTGTTTGACTTGGGCCGATCCCGAATTGGAACTGGACCTGATTGAGGCTGCCCTGTTGGCCATTAATTATGAGTTCGTTTGGTAGATTTTTTTTTTTTTTGCTTATATTACTCTTTTTTATCTTAAAATGATTATTTTTTTTATTTTGAATTTATTTTAAATTAATTATTTTTTTTAAATTTTTTTATTTTTT
>BPVZ01000169.1:295448-306084 GCA_020521535.1 Rubroshorea leprosula | reverse complement strand
TCTTTTTATCTTAAAATGATTATTATTTTTTAATTTTTTAATTAAAAAATTTAGAAACAATATATATTTGCTTATTTTATCTTTTTAAAAAATAAAAGAAAATTTTTTTTAATAAAATGATTAATTAATAAATAGATTATGATAAAATTAAAATAAAATAATATTTATTTACTTTAAAAAATAAAAACTGATAACTTATTTAGAATAAAAGTCAATAAAGACAATTAGAGAAAAATATTACCATTTTGTTTATCTTATATTACATAACAAAAATAATTCACTTTTTATTTCTTGATACACTTCACATACATAACTCAACTCAAATCAAAACCCTTCATTTTTGCATAAATGAAAAAAATTCTGGGTACTTAGTCACTTAGATTGTTGACTTTTCTTTTAAAATTTTAAAATATTTATAAGCACTTGAATAATAAGTTTCCTCTGCACGTAATTTTAAATTTTAAAGGACAAAAAAAAAAAAAAAAAAGGCTCTGTCAAACACAAACAAGTGGAGAATAATGTCCGAGGTGACTTGGCTTTCATCTCCTTATTATAAATATTTTTGCGTGCATGGATATTGCAGAATGAATAAGTCAACAATATTTTTTAAAAAATCAACATAATTATGTGGCAGAGATTGACCTTCACCAAAAAATAAATCTAAATCTGAATAAAAAATAATTTCTGTATTTTTTTTGAAAAAATTTTGAAAGTGAAGTGAACCTGAGCCGATTATGAGATAAAAAACCTTAGAGAGTTCTAAAATAGTTGATAAAAGCTTCGATTGAGATTACTTATTATTGTTTTAATTTTTAGTTTTTATATTTTTAGAAATATATAAAATATTAATTAAAAAATATATTTTATATATTTTATATATTTTTAAATATTAAAAAATTAAAAATACTTACAATTATAATTATATATTAACATTGTAAAACTAAATTAAAGAGATTTATTTTTCATTTTCTAATTAAAATTTAATTATCGAGAGATTAATATAAAGATAATTACTCATAAATTTTTTTATTTTAATATTAATAACTTACTTTTAACTAAATTATAAAAAAAAATTAATCTCAAACTATAAGCAACCTATTTTTACAGCATCATAATGAAAAAAAAAGAAAAAGAAAAAAGGGGGAATTGAAGTGGGCAAGAGGCAGTTGGTTGTGAGTATTACAATGTTTGCCGAGTAGGTACAACCCTCTCTCTGTCTCTCATATCAACAAACTTTAGAAATGGCAAAGTCTACTGCTTTCTTCAATGTTGAAATCAAAAGCAAAGAAATCATCAAACCATTTTCTCCGACTCCTCTTGCCCTTAGAACTCTCCAACTTTCCCTTCTCGACCAAGTATCTCCCCAAATATATACACCTTTGATTTTGTTCTATACCCCTACCCCAAATGGTGACAGTCCAATTGACTCCCATCAAACATCCAATATCCCTAGATCATCCTTCTCTCAAGCTCTCACTCATTTCTACCCATTTTGAATCCATTGAGTGCAACGACAGTGGTGCCGATTCCGTTGAAGCTCATGTCAACTGCCCTCTCGCCCACCTTCTTCAAAAACCCGATGTTGAGATACTTCGGAAACTTCTTCCTGTTGATACTAGACTTCCGGTGGGAGCAGGAGGATGTCTCCTGAGTGTGCAAACTAACTTCTTTGAATGCGGTGGACTGGCAATTGGAGTTTGTTTTTCTCACAGAATCGCGGATGCATTCACCTTCATCTCATTCATGAAAAGTTGGGCAGATATCAATGCAGGGGTGCCCTGTTCCTTGGTTTGTCCAAAATTTAGCGCAGCATGATCTATTTTCCCCCCTGTAAAGCCCTTGCCTGCACTCATAACCCCACGAGTTTGGAGCAATGATGTTGCAGTAAAAAGGATTGTGTTCCGTGGTCCGAAGATAGCAGAACTCAGGGCCAAAGCTGCTAGCGAAAGCATCCCACAACCATCGCGCATTGAAGCTGTGACTGCACTCATATGGAAGTGCGCAATGGCAGCATCAAGGTCGAACCACGGCTTTTCTAGACCATCAACTTTGTCCCACGTAGTGAACCTACGGAAGAGAATTGCGCTACCTTCATCGCCAGAAAACTCCATGGGAAACATATATTCACTCTTCTTTGCAGAAACCGACGCCGGTGAGAAAGAATTGCCAGTCTTGGTCGGTCTGCTTAGGGGATCTCAAGAAAAACTTTGTGAGAAGTTGACAGAACTTGCAAGGGCAGATGCATCCTCATGGGTTGTTGAGATCAAGGAAAAAATGAAGGGTCTGAGGGGAGAAAAGGACGTAGACTTGTACATTTTTAGTAGCTGGTGCGAATTCCCTACGTACGAAGCTGATTTCAGGTGGGGAAAGCCTACTTGGGTGACCAGTACTCCTCCATTAATTAAGAATTCCATCTTCTTACTGGATACGAGAAAAGGTGATGGAATAGAAGCCTGGATACCGTTAAGCAAACAAGACATGGCCTTCTTCGAACGCGATGAGAATCTACTCGCATTTGCTTCCTTGGATCCCAGTGCTCTTTAAATTGATACCTTGTTTGTCTCTAACTTGGGTGTTCTATCTGCTTTATTTAAAATAAAATAAAATAAACCCAAAATTGCAATTTGCTTCCTCGTTTGCCCACGGCATGTAGAGTTATTAAATACACGAGTTCATACATGAGTCAACTAGTATTATAAGAGTATGAAAGCGATAAGCAACCAACCATCATACCGTAGGATATAACAAAAGTTCATTCCGATTAAAGCCACATTCGAATCCATCAATATTCATACTAACAACACACACCAACAAAATGTTTGATTTCTAAGAACAGGAAGGAAAATATATGATACATGGACATGACAAATACGATGAGAAAGATGAATAAGTACACAAAGAAATGAAATCAAAGACTCAGAGTGCGTAAAATACCTGTGATTTGTAGATCCTTCATGTAATAATTCCCTAAAACAAGAAACTATTAGAAGGCCAAAATTACTAGTTACAACTCTTCCATCCTAAGGCAGAATGCAGCTGCCAACTTCTATTTGTTGTATGGATACCAGAATGTGGGACACCAGGTGTTTATGACCGAAATCAAGCTCCAGGTGCAATAGACAGCAACCCACTAGTATTCAACATCTCAAAGCACATCAACCATCTTGTGACTCTGGCACCAACCAAACGATCTAAACCATTTGATGAGAAAATCAAATCCTTCCATCATAATGCTGGAGATGTTTGGGAGGGTATCATGCGAGGTACAAGAACAGCTTGACCACTTGCAGCTTTTGATGAAGCAATCTCTTCTAAGCGCTTCCAGGTGGCTTCATGTTTTGTTTTTATCTCTTCCCGTTTTGCTTCATCTTCTTGAAACTTGTGCAGGCACTCCTCAACTAGTTCAGGATCAACATCAGAAAAAATCTTCCGCACATTAACTGTCAAGCTCTGGACCACCTGATTCCAGTGATTACGCCCATTTTTCTCCAAGGCAGGGAAGATTAAGGGCAGTATTACTCTGCGGTTTTGTCTGATTAAGTTCTCAATATGATCATTATTCCACAAGTACAAAGCCCTCTCTGCAACCTGTAAGAGAAGGCAACAACTTGCTGAAGAAAGGATTTGGGAAACTTAGCATGTCTAAATATTTCAGCAGAAGCAAAATAAGACCATATGCAGATCATATATATCATGTTACCACAGAACAACAACTCATTTTGGAACTTGAACAATACAAACTAACAGAAACTAGTTTCCAGTATATGAAGGCAATCAAAAGTTTTGACATATAATTTCAAAATACTACTTAAATAACTTGTGTATTGAAGAAAGCACCTGCAACTTATTATCATTATAGCTGTACAGCATACTGATCATCCATGCAAATTGGGACAACCATATAATAGTGTTTTAGCTAAATCAAATCTGGTAAACCAATCTGGAAAACCAGAAACCAATCCTGATAAGAATGCTATTAAACATGCCACATCAGTATAAGGACATGATGTAACATGACTGCCTGAGTAACCTAGCCACTTAAACAAGAGATGATGCAACCATCTGGTTCTAACTTCATTTAGGTAACTATTAAAATAGACAGCATGAACCCAAGCATGCAAGCAGGCAGGTAGCATCTGAAGCCAACACAAACACTTCTTCTCCAAAATGCTCTCTACGATTAAGGTTAAACAATTCAGCAATTGAGAGTTATAAGAGGGACCATATAAAAATTGATAAAACCTCATTCCAAAAATTAATTACTAAGTAATCTATTACTGGCATTTAATAATTCCAACTAATGGATTTATGTTATAAGGGAAAATCCCACATCAATTAATTAGGAGGAAACTTGTGGACTTAAATACAATGTGGATTACTCCACAAAAACTCAATTGGTTTTAGGATGGATGCTTATAAGGTAACAGAGCCCAAGCCCATCTTGTGTATGCAACCTAAGGGTGTTTTCAACACTGGAGGTTGTCGTGAGCATAGCCCAATTCTCAACCCATGAGAGGCAGGGACATATTAAATGGGAAAATCTTAAATACAATGCAGAGTACTTCACCTATTGCCAACATGGTTTTAATTTGATTATTTACAAGTTCAATCCACCATAATCCTCCCTTTATAGTTGATCCTACACAGTAAATGCCTGCTCAAATAAACTCAATGCTATTGGTGAGAATTTCAATCTGTATTTAATTTATGACAACCTTCAAAATCATTTTAAGCAAACCTGAGAACCAAATGATAAAATGAATATCTTGTACTCACTTTACACACCTTAGAATAACAATTTTATATACTTATGTATCATCATCTACTGCTACCAAAGAAAGCCTTTTTCACACATTAGAGAATCACAAGGTCTCCAACTAATTAACAGATACCAATCATGATCTATGGTGCTAGCACAGTAATAACATGACTTTTTGATTATCACTATTTACTAGGCAGGTGTTAGCAACCAAAAAGCAAACAAAGATTTTGTTGGAGGGAAAATTAAAAATCAGCTTTTACAGTGGCTTTTAAGCAAGTTCTAAAAAACTACACATCCAAACTTTCTCGAAACTTGCTTAAAAGCTACTTTAAAAGCTAATTTTTGAATATCCCTCTAACAAAATTTCAAATTCATGAGAGAAAAATCTGCTTTTAAAGCAAGTGCTTTTTAAGCTTTTGCCAAACATAAACAAAGTTCTGTACCATTCATTATTACATCCAGGAGCATGTTCTGAACAACTGATGAACTCCAGAAGCCTAGTACACATACTATAGTTATGGGGTATGCAATCATGGAGATGAAGCCTGAAATTCCATGCCCTGAAAACAATCAATAAGATCTACGAAAATATCAAAGGACCACCAAGATTCAATCTTCTAGATTGTTTAGTTCTAGAAGGTCTTATCATTAAGGGAATCGGAAGTTTCTGAAAGTCCTTATCCAAAATAGAAGCTAAATAATTTCATGTATTTTTAATACAATGTGAAGTATGAAAAACCAAGGCCCCAGCAAAGCACTGGTCCATAGATGCATCTAAGCACAGCCAAGAAAGCTGTTTGCATTAAATTCAGCTTATTGCATATATGTTTATTTCATTTTTCCTAGCAGCATATCAATCATAGATAACCTGAAGTTAGCTTCTCAGTATGCTTTCATGATCAGCTTGCCATCAGGATAATATGGCTGGTATTAGCAAATAGACTTGCATAAAAAATTTAAAACTTCCCTAATGCAGAATGTGATCATTCTTAGGGATCGATTACAAATATTGAGTTTGATATATTTATGATGATGGACCCAGTGTACACAACAGAACAACAAATATAGATTATCATGGAGCTAATGAACTCTTAAACTGATATCTAATTGCACTCCTCTGATCACATAAGATTCCATTCAATATAATAAAATCAATCAAATAATGATTAAAGGCAATGGCAAACAAGATAATAATTTCCAGGGCTTACTGAAAACCCTGTCAAACAGCACTGTTCTTCCCACATCAAAGAATGATCCCTTTCCCCATGGGAGCAGACCAAAAGTAAATTAATTAATTAAAATGCAGTGGTTGGGTATTTTCAAATATCAAAGCAATTTAGCAAGTACCAGAACATAATCAGACAGATAGTTGATACTAAAATCATTTTGGAAAAAAAAAAAAAAATAGAACATGGAACAAAGGACATAAATTAAATGAAGAATAGAAAATGATGGTGGGCATTACCTGAAAATGAAAACTGCTTAAGCAGCGAGCAATTTGGCGGAACAAGGGAACCATACATCTTTGAAATTCTGGAGATTGAGTTGCTTCCAAAATCTCTTCCAGCTCACTGAGGAACAAGACTTCCTTTGAACTGTTAGTAATTGGCCAATACTTCAACAATCCCCTAATAACTGCATCAGCAAGCTTGCAATCTTTCTCAACAAATTGTGTAATGCAATATGATAACTGCTGATGGTACATCGGTAAGCATTTTGGTTTATGAAGGGGGATTAGTGCCCGAACAAGGAATAATTTATGCTCTTCCTTCAGAGGCAACGCAAAGCCATTGATTATGCTTCCCAAAACCTCTAAAAGCTCAGCAATCCCATTATGCTTCTCCGTTTCAAAAATAAAACGAAAGAAAATGTTATTGATAGCCTTCCTGATAAATGGCCGATGCACCATAAACTTGCCATAAATGCGATGCAGAATTGTTTTAAGATACTCTCTTTCCCTAGGATCCTCAGAATCAAAGAGATCTAACAACTTGAGGACAAAAGAATGATCTATATACCTCTTAGCCAACTTGGCATCTGTTTCAGAAGATACAATGAACCTCAGAAGGAATTCATATACAATTTGCAAATGAGGCCATGCAGGATCCATCAAAGGCTCTTCTTCTTCCAAATCAAAGGCTTCCAAAACCTTGTTCTCTCGAGGTTGTGGAGTGAGTGACCTGAACAAGTTCACAGAGACCATCTTTATAGCTTCTTGCATTACAGTCTCTGTGAATTTGCCATTAACAGTAGTAACATAATCCACAAGCTCAAGCAATGTCTGCCGCTTGATGTCCTTCTCTTTCAAGTTCTTTGTTGGGTCAGTGAAGTCAAACACAACACAACACAAGCTTAGCTTCCTAACAAACAGGTTCTGCTTCTCTGAGCTTGGAACATCCCTAAATCCTGGCAATGCTTCATATGGAGTAGCCACTGAACTCCCATTTAGTTGATTTCCAGCCTGAGAAAGTTTACCTCCAATGCCATATCCAGAATTTGAAGTAGAATTAGGGCCAGGAAGTGCAATATTGTCTGAGGTTACCAACCTATGACTCAAAAGATCACTGCTTCTCGAACTAGCAGAATTACTCAAAGAAGTGGCAGATGAACCCCCAAATTCACGATTATCAGAAGACTTAGATGGCTTCTTTGGGAGCCTACCAAGTATCTGTTTGATCATGTCTCCTTATTCCAAATAAATTATAAAACTCCTGCTGAACCCGACTGTTCTCAATCCAAATGCACCCAGTCCATTAAAGAGGGAAACCCCACAACCGGAATCAGAGAAGATTGCCCAGATGCATACAGTCTATCACAAGCCAAAAACAAACAGACCCATTCAATATCATGCAATCCCAGTTTCAGAAACACACTTCCGGGTAAAAATCAAAAAAAAAAAAAAAACCCAGAAGAATCTGTCAAAACAAAAACTATTGCTTGAATACATCACCGTACAAAAAAAAAAAAAAAATCCTAACTTCCCCTAAAGTCTATAAGGGAAAAGAACACGAATCAAACACCCTTTCACCTAAATTCAAGTACCCAAATGCTAAAATCAAACAAAAAGAAACTAAAAACCAGTAGCAACTTTATACATTAAATATACACACCAGAAACCCTCTTCTCCTCTCCGTCCTCTCTTGTCACCAATCCATCCTCCTCCTCCAGAATCAGCAACTGAACTCAGCAGACCCAGATACTATCAGGAATCAGGATCTGGGTTCGATCAGAAAACACTCAATTAGCATCATAAACCAAAAATAGCCCCAAAAAAAAAAGACACACACACACACACAGACAAAATCAGCCAAAAATGATTTCAATATTAGTTAATGACCTGATAATTAGAACATACCCAGAAGAGAGGGAAATTCGAAGGCTTTGATGGTAGCACAAAGAAGCTAACTTGTAAGTTGAAAGAGAAGATTAGCAAGAAGAAAAGCTTTAGATTTTTCCTTTTTAGCTTTTTTTTTACCATAACGTTGGACCCAGAGGACAGCAGCCTCTTACAAATTAGGGCTTCTTATTATTGAACCGTTCTATTGAATCGATTCGGTCCAGTGCCTCAAAACCGGTTTTTGGAATTGGTTAGGTAATTGGTTCCGGTTTTGGATCAATTAAGATTGGGACCGCCTTGTTCATTTCACTTTGTTTTTTGTTTTTTAATTTTAAAGTAATAAATTAAGATAAACTAAATAATAGAAAGCTTTGAACATTAGACCTCCTAGTTTAAAGAAAAACCTTACTCCACTAAATTTTTACTTTTTATTAATAATTTATTTTTTAATTTCATATTAAAAGCATTATATAAAAGTACCAAAATTGAGGCTTGATTTAGTATATTTGTGATTTTTAGTTTTTAATTCTTGATTTTAAATTTTATAAATTTTACTATTCTAAAAAAAAACTCTTTTAACTTCATGTATTTTTATAATATATCATTAAAATTATTAGAGAAATACAAATAAATTAGTTTTTAATACAATTAAATAAGTTCATACTTTTAGTTATTAGTGTTCGTAATTGTCTTAAATAAATTATTAGTTTTTTATTTTTTATTTTTTATTTTTATTTTCTATAGTTGTAAATTTTATAAAAATTAAAATTAAAAATTAAAAATCACAACTATACTAAATGAAATTTTAATTTTTAATCATAAAAATTATTATTAGTTTTTAGTGCAGTAAGTGTTTTTTTTTTTTTTTTTTTGGTTTTTTTTTTTTTTTTGTGATTGAAGTGCTAGTCTTGAATTAAATTCTTATTACTTCAAGTTTTAAAAACGAATAATTTCTATTCAAAAATTTTTAATAAAAAGAAGAAATTGGAAATTCAAACAATAAAGACCGAACGGTCAACTTGAGTGAGTAGATCCGATGTCCAAGTGCTTTTTATTTAAATATTTTTTGAATTTTTTACTTATTTTAAAATTAAAATTAAAATTAAAAAAAAAATCAAATGGAAGCAGTTTTAAACCGGATGGCCAATCCATAAAAACTTGTTCAAAACCAACTCATTACTAAGTAACCGGTCCCATGCCTGAGACCGGGTTGACAGGTTCGAACCCAATCCCGCGTTGGCAGCCGTACTTACAAGCAAATCACTTCTTCCATTCGTCCATAAGTGGAACATCTGAGAAGACTAAAGAAAAAAAGAAAAAAGAAAAAAAAGTAGACAAAACATCCCCCTCTCCTGTTATTAAACCACTTTATTACAAATAATAAAGAAAAAAAATTAATGATAAAAAATTAACTTAATTAATTTAAGATTATAAGATATATTTTTTTTAATTACTAAATATTATAAATGAAAAAAGTGTTTGTCATTCATATTTCCAAAAAAAATTAAGAAGAAAAATGTTTAAAAATTATATCATTCTAATAAATTTCTATTGAAAAATATTTTTTTATCTTAATTATACAATAAAAGGTAATTTTTTTATATCTCATAGTTTACCTCACTTATATATCATGCAAATTAAATTTATGATTTTTTATTTTCAATAGAAAAAATTACTATTAAGTTATTTAGTTTATTAATTTATTAAAAAATATTAAAATAACACATTAAATACAAAAAAAAAGTGTTGTGTAAGTCAAATTATATAACACTAACTATTAGAGGAGGATGAGTAGTTTAATATTGAGTAACACTCCCTATTTAATAATATTTATTTTATAATCTAATATAATTCACACAGTAAAATAAAAAATTCTAATAAACACTAAAATAATAAAATTATTTTATTTTTTTTCTCGTTATACTTTGACAAAATAATATAATTCTAAAATATTTTTTCTTAATTTTTTAAGATTTGATTGGCAAATATGAATGGCATATTAAATACTACTTAAAAAATCTTTGTTGAATAAAATAAGTTTAGATACATGCGTTTTTCCAGCATCACAACAAGAACAACTGTTCCAAGCTGTGTTCGTAGTACCTTGAGAGATTGAGAATGGTGGGTTGCTTCTATAATTATTCCATTTGCCTGTTCATATTAAAATATTGAAAATAAGAAAAAAAATAGCAAAAAGGCAGCACCTTGAAATTGTCTTTGAGTCTTATCTTATACATGTGTTAATCCAGAAGTTTAATCCAGTTTCCTGTTATTTTGAAATTATTAAATTTTAGTTTTGTACTTGTTCCTCATTGATTCATATATATTTGACTTTGGGTTTCATACAAAAAGGACAAGCCAAAACCCATGTGTCTTGACCGTTTCAGAAGCAAATTTCTCTACCTTGTGTCTGCACAAATGAAAACAAGCTAGGCAAATTATGTGGACAGAAATGGACCCCAACAGAGACTAGGCAGAGCCCAAATTCAAAGTGACTTTATGACTTTGAACTTGAAAACAAACCAACCACGCCCTCC
>BPVZ01000169.1:243240-265516 GCA_020521535.1 Rubroshorea leprosula | reverse complement strand
AATGTAGGTTCGAATTTTTTAACACCCAAAAATAGGAAATGTTTTCTGTCCTCATTCCAAGAGCACGCAGAAAATGTACCAAAAAAAAATATATAAAGCACGCAGAAACAAAAAAGTCTAAAAAGAAGTTATACTCAGACCAAAATAATTCTAGAAAGAGGAAAAAAAAAAAAGAAAAACAATCTAGAACCTAAGCCACCTGTATTTCTTGCCGGCCAACCCACGGCTCGAGCCGTTGAATTGAATGAATGTTCAATGGCGAACAAACCGATAACCCATTACCCAATCACGCACCTTTTCTTTCTCCCCAAGACTTTCCTGTTCCATTGAAATTCACAAGCCACCTAGCGCGTGGATGCGTCACCCCTTACATTTTCCGTAAATCTGCGGGTAAACAGTAAACCCGGATTCTTTAACCCCGAAAAATCAACGGCTCCGACCTACCTTTCCGGCTTTTCTTTTTTCCCAAGACAAAAAAAAAAAAAAAAAAAAAAAATGGTCTCGATCCGTCACGTGACTTTCCACCCACTTGCTCTCTTTCTCTCTCTCCTTTCAATAAAGACCCTGCTCCTTGCGCTCTCCGCTAGGTCTCATCAAAACACTTTCTGCTCTCTACTACTGCTTCGTTTGAATCTAATTTTTTTATCGCTATCGTCGTCATGGGTAATCACCAAAATCCGAAGCAATATCTGGGTTGATTTCGTTTCCCTGTTTTGTTCTCGTTTTTTGATCTGGGTTTCTCGATGTCTGTAGGTTCTGGGAAGAAGATCAAGATCGGAATCAATGGTGAGAGTCTGATACTTGGTTAGATTTGGTTTTTGGGTTTGTTAGATTCTGAAGTGACAGAGTTGAAATTTAATTTCAGGATTTGGAAGAATCGGCCGTTTGGTTGCTAGGGTTGCCCTTCAGAGGAACGATGTTGAGCTTGTTGCTGTTAACGATCCGTTCATCTCTGTTGATTACATGGTGAGTGAGATCGTTTAGTTTTGGTTTTGATTCTGGGTTTAAGTGATTTGTAGAGATTTTGGGTTTTGTTTTTTCTTGGTCTTACTGCGATGGTGGTGTTTGGATAATGCAGACTTATATGTTCAAGTACGACAGTGTTCACGGTCAGTGGAAGCACCATGAATTGAAGGTCAAGGATGAAAAGACCCTTCTCTTCGGCGAGAGGCCCGTCAGAGTTTTTGGAATTAGGTAAATGTTTTAATCCCAGTTTCATTTTGGGTTTAACATCTGAGTTTTCTGGTTTTGGGGGTTTTTTAAGCTTTTTAATTTTGTTTTTTAGGAACCCGGAGGATATCCCATGGGCTGAGACCGGAGCTGAGTTCGTTGTTGAGTCTACTGGTGTGTTCACCGATAAGGACAAGGCTGCTGCTCACTTGAAGGTCTGTTCCCCGTTCTTAGAAATTTTCTTTTCTTACCTTTTCCTTTTTTGATTTATTTTATCTTGTATGATTTGATGGGTCTATCTGCTGAAGTTTGACTGGATTAGTATATGTGTTTCTGAAGTATTAGCATTTCCTGTATTTTCTTGTGCAAAATTTAGATGAATCCTTCCTAAGATGTCTTGTAGATGGTAGAATTCTCTTATATTGTTACTCTGAATTTGATTTGTGGGTCTGGGAAAAACAAGTGAATGTTGCAACTAGGATTGATTAGATTCTTTTTGGTTGTTCAGGGTGGCGCAAAAAAGGTTGTCATCTCTGCTCCTAGCAAGGATGCACCCATGTTTGTTGTTGGTGTGAACGAGAAGGAATACAAGCCAGAACTTGATATTGTTTCCAACGCTAGCTGCACCACCAACTGCCTTGCTCCCCTTGCTAAGGTTTGTATTTTTTGCCTTTTTTTTAAAAAAAAAAAAATACTATGCGTGCAGAGTAATCATAGGATTGAATGTTGATGCTTATGTTTTCTAGTTGACTTTTACAGGTTATCCATGACAGGTTTGGCATTGTTGAGGGTCTTATGACCACAGTCCACTCAATCACCGGTAAGTTGTTTCTGCCTTTTTATACAGGGTTTAGTTAGATATAGTGGTTACTCATGTCTCATTTTTTTCCCTTGTTTTCAGCCACACAGAAGACTGTTGATGGACCATCAATGAAGGACTGGAGAGGTGGCAGAGCCGCTTCCTTCAACATCATTCCTAGTAGCACTGGTGCTGCCAAGGTATGCTCATTAGGGTAGATTTTTCTTTCTATTTGCAGTATTCAAATGTTTTATTTTGGTGGAACAGATCATTTTATTGTATTGAACCACAACCAATTCTCTTCTAATCTTATTGTTATGCTTTGTGATTATGCAGGCAGTTGGAAAAGTTCTTCCTGCCCTTAATGGTAAATTGACTGGAATGTCCTTCCGTGTTCCAACTGTGGATGTTTCAGTTGTTGATCTCACAGTTAGGCTTCAGAAGGATGCAACTTATGAGGACATCAAATGTGCTATCAAGTGAGTGCATATATAGTTATTCCCCCAGATTTTGATATGCTATTTTGTTTCTTGTGTCCTGTTACGTGTTTGTCATTTGGTTTGATCCTCATTCATGCTCTTATGATCCACAGGGAGGAGTCTGAGGGCAAGCTTAAGGGAATTTTGGGCTACACTGAAGAAGATGTTGTGTCCACAGACTTTGTTGGTGACAGCAGGTAAATCAATACAGGAATTTCCCATGCATCTTTAAGCTACTCTTTTTTATCTGTGGCGGTGAATCTTATAGACCATAATTTAAGAAAGAGCCTAATATATGTTAAATCTATTCTGGGTAATTCTTATTTGCAGAATTTTCCTAATCTGAAAGTTTTCTTCTGATGCAGGTCAAGCATTTTTGATGCCAAGGCTGGTATTGCTTTGAACAAAAACTTTGTCAAACTTGTCTCCTGGTATGACAATGAGTGGGGTTACAGGTAATTTCAGCCAGAACGTCACATTAACTTGGAATCCATTGATTGCACCTTCTAAAGTTCTATCAAGCTGCAGTTATATGACCTAAATCTGTCTTTCTATGCAGCTCCCGTGTGGTTGACTTGATTGTCCATATGGCTTCTGTCCAAGCTTGTAGCTAGACTGCTTCAAGGCGACTTACATTTTCATGCATGAGTCTGAGTTTTAGACTTTATGTTTCCGAATGTTCTGCAGTTCGAATAAAACATGCATGACTGTTTATGTTTTTTCATGTCTGTCTAATGTTTCCGTGCTGTTTTTGCCTTGATATCAAAGTTGTAGGGGAACAAATTTTACCAGTTCAATCGAAGTAAAAACGATGGTTCTATTCATCTATGAGATGTTTTATACTTTTGTTATTCTTTCCTTGATCTGATGGTGTCGTGTTTATTTTTCTTGTCTGTCTCCCTGCTGGTGGTAGTGGCAATATATGAACACTGGTCTTGTGTAGAATTTATGTAGCTATTTGTAAGGCATGAATGCTTTGATAAGAGGGGGGCTAAGACCCTAACCAGTGGCGTTGGGCTTAATGCGTAAAATAATTAAGTTAGGGCTTAATTAGCCACATTCCTTTACATCTAACCATACATGGACCAGGGAGGTGTGTGAAGTGTGAACGGTTCTGTTGCTTGTGCTTGATTCGTTTCCGGGTACTGTTTTATACCTTCTCTCATTATGTCAAACAACTATTTGCACCATTCACTTGGCCAGCGCAGATTTATGCTATTCAAAATCAATTACTAAGTTTCAGATTTATGCCATTCAAAATAAATTTTAAGGATTTATTTTATGTACGAGTTTTATATATTTTATTTATATAAAATTTTAATAATTTATTTATTTATTTTTAATGAATGATATTTATTTATATTTATTCAAAATAATTATTATTTTTATCTAAAAAGTTATACTAAATTTCATAAATAAATAATGAAAAATCTATACAAATATCGTGGGTAAAATTTCTGTATGACTTATTTGTAAGTAAGATTTAAATGAGATTAAATTTAAAGCGAAATCAAGATTAAATTTAAAGCAAAAACTGAAATGAAAAAATAATAAATGAGATGATTCCATTCATCGAAACTACTAAATATTAGTTTTGACTCTAATAAAAAATTAAAATTTCAACCTTAAAAGATGTAGTTTTATTTAATTAAAATTTAATTAAAAATTTAAAAATTTACTTTATTAATATTGATATTGAATTTAAAATTAATTATATATTTTTATATATTCAATTTAGTTTTCAAATTTAGGTATTACATTAATAAAAATAAATTTTTAAAATTTGAATTAAATTTGAATTAAATGAAACAAAGTTAGCATAAATAATAATTAACATCCACTATTCTCTTATTCATATTAGGTGCATTAAGCTTTAAAGAAAAAAAAAAAAAAGAAGAAGAAAAGAAAAGAAAAGAAAAGAAACAATTCTAGTCATTTTAGGTGTATTATCCTTTAAAGGATGAGAGAATAAGTAGGAAAACAGCAACTTTAGAGTTGGCAATATATGGAAATAAATTTATCACATCAATTATGGTATTGTAGATATAATCTACTAATTAACTCAATATTACAATCAAATATAGACCTAATCTAATCTTATGCTCTGCCAATTAATTTAATATTGAACACAATCACAAGTGCTTTAAGAAAATCTGAAAGGGGACAATTAAGTGCATGGAGGAGGAGGACCACATAACCGAAAGCCTAACTCACTGGACTTGGGCTTGTGCTTCTATAAAGGGCTTGCCGGCTTAAAGCCCTGGTTGAAAACCCTTGGATTGGGGTGTGCAGCAAGAAAAGGAAAAAATAAGTGAATGAAAGTATTCTCTTTTAAAGTTTTTTATTTTGGTTTGAAAATTAAGTTTAAGTTTTTTTATTCCTATTAATATAAATAGCTGTAGAAATTTAAATTTTTAGAGGATTTTTCTACCATAAAAGTTTAAATACTAAAATTATTTTATCAAAAACTTAATTAGGTTTTAAAGATTTTTTTTTTATTAGAGGAATTTTACATTTAGCTTCTTTTGTTGCTTTATTGAGGATAGTTGTAAGATATACTCAACAAGAAGACGCGCATTATTGAAATATTGACTTTCTTAACCTTCGATAGAATTATAAAAATTTTAGATGGATTGAAAGAGGATAAAATTAAAGCTAGAATTTTTTAGCCAAGAGCTGGCCCTCCAAAACCCATTATCATTAACATCAGTGATTCTCTCAAAATAAGATGGAGCACCCATAACATTCATGGAAGATTATTATTATTATTATTATTATTTTACATTAGATGATAAGTTATATTATAAAAGATAATTTTTTTTTCTTAAATCTCTCTTTAATCATCTCAAAATTTAAACTTCATATTTCTAATATGAAAATTCAACCTCTTAATAAGTGAGATGTTCCATAGGAGACACACTTATGGAAGATTATTTTTGGTCTTCCATACAAACAAAACAAGATCAACTCAAGTCAGATATATTTTATAATATAAAAATAAATTTTTTTTAACCTTTACCTTATGGACATAGATTAAGCATATATTAATTATATTTTATTACAATAAATTTTTAAAAAAATGTAAAAGTAGATGTTATTTTTATAACTGAAGTCAATTTTATTTTTAATTGGATAATTAATAAATTTAAAATCAACTTTTATTATTTTCATATAAATTTATTGTAAAAAAGTGTAATTAATATAGGCTTAACTTGTGTCCTTAGATAAGCCCTATTTAAATTATGAGTTTTTCTAATATGTATTTTTAAGGGTATATTTAATGTATCTTTTCACTATTAATTTGTATGAAAAATTACAAAAGTAAAATTTTACAACTTGAAATGATTTAATTAGATGATTCATAAAATTAAAATCAATTTTATGTAAATTAATGATAAAAATGTATAATAAATATACTCTTAATTTATATTATAAAGACATACGATCAAGGTTTTTAAAACCGGACCGGACCGGCCGGTTGAACCGGTCGGATCGGTATCCGGTGATGAAAACGGTTCGGTTCGTATGAGAAAATCGTTTGAGGTCAAAATCGGTCAAAACCGGTCAAAAATCGGTAAAAATCGGTAAAAACCGGTAAAAACAGGTGAAAACCGGTAAAAACCGATAGAACCGGTGGAACCAGAAAACTTTCGATTCAATTTCTCATGCAATCTTCTTTCAATTTTTTCCAATTTCACCCTTCCCATTCCTTTCTTATACCCATTTTAACTTTTAACTTTAATAAAATTACAAAATTATCAACACCAAATTAAAAAATCCATGCCTACACTTCCTCCTCTCATCAAACCTTCTTTATTGTTTGGACCGACCGGTTCACCGGTTCAACCGGTTGAACCGGTCAAACTGGGAACCGGACCTGAAAACGGTTCAATGACCGGTCCGGTTTTGAAAACCTTGCATACGATAATTAAAAACTCTTAAATTATTTAAAAAGAAAAATTGATGTTACTGTATATAACAAGGACTAAGTGTGATAAGTAAAGTGGGAACAACTTAAATCAAAGTAATTTTAAATTTGTTTTGAAGACATTAAAAAATGTAATATGCTGACATCGCTCAGGCACTCCAAGAAACGGGAATACAAGCAAACCCTCGAGATTACCTCTCTTTCTTCGTCTTGGCAACAGAGAATGAAAGAGCTCCTTTTCTTTTCTTGTTTGTTTTACATGTTTTTCTTTATAGTTGAAACTTTCTCCTTGGAATTCATACCA
Source organism: Rubroshorea leprosula (assembly GCA_020521535.1). Classification (NCBI taxonomy): domain Eukaryota; kingdom Viridiplantae; phylum Streptophyta; class Magnoliopsida; order Malvales; family Dipterocarpaceae; genus Rubroshorea; species Rubroshorea leprosula. Next base: position 258,836 of record BPVZ01000169.1, on the reverse strand, counting down.
TGTTCGTTTGTCATACTCGTTTTTAACCTTATTGATCAATAATCTGCTATTGGAAGTTTTTCTATGAATCGCTGTGTTTAATGTTCATTTGTTTAAAGTAGTTTGTATTTGCTTTTAATAGAATCATGGTAGAAAGAGTTTTGTGTTCATCTAATTTAAATTTATTCAGTTGAATTCTGTATCCAAGAAATGCTTGGCCATTTTTTGGCTCCAATCGTGATGATCTTGGTGATAATCTTGTTTGATTGTTCGTTTATAACTTTACAGTGAAAAGGAAGCTACTGCATTTTGAATAAGGAAAAAAAAAGGGAATTGGTTCTGCATTTTGAATAAGGAACAAAAAAGGGAATTGGTTTAGTGATTTTTATTGTTTTATTTTATTTCGTTTTATTATCTTTAGAATCATATGCACTAGGGATAAAACATATTAATCCATGCAAGCCAAGCTACTAAACATATTATATCTTTGATAGAATCATTGATTTTTGGTGATCATATCTTTTTTTCAATTTTGTTATAATTTTAATGAATTTTTAATTGTTAAATATTTAACCTTTAATCTCTTATGGAGATGATGACAAAGGAGTAAGATTGCTTTTGCATGATATTACAAGGATACTTGATTTTCTTCAACAATTATTTCTCCAAGATGATTTGCAATCAAATGGATTTTAGCACCGGGTGTTCATGACAAGTAATTTGAGCTCATTACATCAAAGACAGCAAATTCAAGTTTTGTCAAAATTAACATTTGATTACAAAAATTTGTCAAATGTTAATATAATGCAAAAACAAATTGAAACTAGAAAACAAAGGTTTACCTTAATATCTTACCATGAATTGGACAGTGGAGAAAATCCGTGCAGACAACATATTATGAAATAAAGAAAAAATGATAGTAAAATAGCAAAGCTTTGTAATGAACTTCTTATTTCATCAACTATTATCATACAAAATTGTAGGCCTAGATATATGCCAAAGGAAAATAGGGATTACATTAGCTATTGAAATAGAACTAAGTGGCATCATGAATACCCGAAAGTGGAGCTATGAATAACCCATAGTGAAGCCATGAATGGTAAGTGGAAATTGGTTACAAATGGAAGATTGATGATGAAGATAAAGTTAAAACATCCACCAATAGAAAAATTCACAATACTCTCCTTTGGGTATTTGTTATCAGCACAAGGTCAAAAGGAATCTTTTTTATATCAAGAGATTAAACAACTATTCGTGTGCTTAAATGGTAAGGTTTGCCCATATTAAATGTTTTCAATATTTTTTCACATAATTTAATTGATAAACAAAAGTTTCATTTGATAAGTGTTTGATCTATAGATTAAGACAAACTTGTGTTCTTTAATGCATAAATCTATATGCTTATAATTCCTTTAAATGTTAGGTATAATATTTAAAGACGTTAGTATATTAATAATAGTGTCACATAAGGCAATTAAAAAATGCATGGCTAATATAAGAGCTATAAATATGAAAAATGATTAAGAGATAATTTTTTATACAATTTTTTTGTATAATTGTGACATCCCGAATCCTATATCAATGGAGAATTATAAATGAGTGTAACTTTACTTCTTATTTGACCTTTAGATAGTTAGTGTGAGAATCAATTATTACTAATAATTTGAGTTTAAGTTTTTAAGGATTTATTTAGGTTGGGTTGTTTTAATAATATTAAAAAGCTGCTCGTATGTCATTCCTTAGTTCATTGAAGATATTTTAATACATTCATTTTGATTTGAGAGAAATAGAAAGAAGGGAAACGAAAGGAAAATAATATCCTTCCATTTCCATTTCTCGTCTCTTCTTCTCTCACTAAGAAGGGCCCATCTATCCTAAGTGGCCCATTGCATCCTCTCATCCTGCCTTTCGGCTTTCACGAAGTTGCTAAAAGCTACAAACTCCGTAACTGCAGCTAAGTCATCTATGTTGGCACTTCATTCAGGCCCTTCTCTCACTCTCCCTCCCTGGTTTGTTTCTATGTACAATCCTCCTCCACCGACAATATGAAGATCCAGTCTATGATTTGCTCTGGCCACCTTCATCCTCCACCATCTCCTCCATTTCCTTCTCCGATCTCAACACCACCGAGGTATGCATATTCCCCCCCCCCCAATCCTAATTATCTCATTTGAAATTGAAATTCTTCCATTCATCTCTTTTTTTTTTTCTTCCTTTTTGACAGTTTACATGTTCCTTTTTCATGATAGAAGCACAACATTGGGTTGCCGTTGCCGTAGAAAATCGCACAGCTTTGTGTTCATTAAGGACTTTAGGATCGACGACAATGACTTTACAATTCAGGAGACCAGGATCGCTTTCGAGAATCTTGAAGACCACCTTGAATTTTTTTCATGTAAGCTTTGTTTGTCTTTCTGTCTACTTTGAGTTTGCTTGCGCTTTTAGGTTTATTTTATTTTTATTCATTTGATTGATGAAAAAATGAAGGGAAATCTCCATGGAAAATGTTTCTTCATGCTTTGATCAGTTTGCTTAATTTTTGAAAGTAAAAATAAACATGTATTGGGCGCCGGTTATTATAAATTTTTTTTCCTTCTATTTAAAGTTTTAAATTATGGAGATGATGCATAAGGATTTTAGTTTCTGTTTCTTTTGTTTCATTCATTTAGAGTGACATTTCCTTAGTTAGGTGGATAATAGCATTTAACTTATTATTAAAGAGATGAAGGTTCTGAAGCTCTGGGTTGAGCATTCTTATGGACATATAGAGATTGCCGAGGTTGGCATTAAAATTGGACAAGATTATGTTGAATTGGTAGCAATGGTTCAAATTTTGGAATCAAAGAAATGACTCTAGGAGTTCAGTTGCAACAGTAAGCCATTTTGGATGTTGTATGTATGTATATTTAGTGGGCTGTATTGTGGTTTAATATTAGGATCGGCCTAAATTTATAAAAACAAAAATTTAGATCACAGCCCAACTCCAATCCTCCTCTCTTTTCAGCCATGAGTTGTTTGTGGTTTCTTCCCAAGTTCTTCACAACTCTAGATTGAAGTCTTCAGGCATGCATGGTGCTACATTGGAGAGTAATCCCTAATGGAACCACAATCCCTAAATTCTTAAATTTCCTCCACTCCACTCCCACATCCAACATGGGTGGTTTCTCCTACTTTTGCACATGGATTACCTTCATAAATACTCTTAATTTCTTTTTTTCTTTTGAGAAATCTTTTAGATTCTTCTGCTTCAACTGAATTTGACACTTCCGTATATAACTATTGATGGTTTGATTAGGGGTAGGACTCATGGTAGGACTTGGTTGAGGCTTGCATGCATTTGGAGTTCTGTTACTCCTCCCAGAGGTAGATTGGATACTGTTGGAATCAATGAGAATGTAAGCAGGTGATTATTCTTTTTTCTACAGAAATTGCCTATTTCTTTACTGAGTTTGATTTGAATTTTTGGCAGGGAGAATCGATTCATGTTATTATTGAGAGAAACTTACTGGTCTTCAATGTAATTCTCAGCCATTATTTCATTTAAAGTGCTAAATCCTCTGTAAATCCCTAATTTCTGCAACTCTTCATTGTGATCTGCCACAATTCCATATGTCACACACACTTCCCCTCTAAATCCCTAATTTCTCCAACTCTTCCTCATGATCTGCCACACTTTCCCTTATATCTCCACAAATCTTTCAGCAGCAGGCCACACCCACTTACCCCTCTATTTCCTCCAAGTCTTGCTCCAGCTGTTTTGGCCACACTTCCCTCCCAAGGAGAAACTTTCAGGTTTTCTTCTTTTCATTTTCTATATAAATTTCCCTTCGGCACTCACCCACTGCTTTTATCAAATGTTTAAAAAAGTATTAACAAACTATTTGCAATTTTCTGTAGCATTTCAAATCTGGGATGTTTCTGGTTGACCATTTTTGTACTGTTATAAATCCCCCTCAGGTAATTTTCTCTCCGGCTTTTTATTACAAACACATTATTAGAGAATAATAAAGATGTTAGTCCCTTTTTTTTTTTTTTGGATAAAAGGTGAATTTATTTATCCAATAACTGTCTATACACAAGCAAGCAGCAATTTGTTGCTGCTACAAATTCTCTTTAGTAAAATTCTGTTCTATGCTTCTTGCTGGCTGGTATCCTTACTGTTGGTAGAGGAAACAAAGTTGTTGAACCAGTTATCAGAGCGGATGGTAAGTCCTCACTTCATTGTATCCTATGCTTTGCCTTCAGATACTTTGATGCCATTAAGTTACAAGGGCTTCATTGATGAGTTGACGTTTAATGCAGGAATTGAGAGGCCTGCTGTTGTTGCGAAAATGAACTTAACATTATCAACTGATCATTGTGTCTTTGATTGCAGTTGGAGGTATGCTTTTATTTAATTTTGTTCATTTCATATTCCAACCGGGAGGTTCTTTCTTTCTAGCTGATGGATTCTTTCTGGTCTTCATAGTACGACCTATATGTTACAGGTGCATTTTTCTCAGCATTATGTTCTAATTTCAGTGATATCCGAAGACTCATTCTATAATTACCTAGAGAATTTCTGGGTAGGGGATGCCTATGTAAACGTGAGTTTTTGGAATATTTCAAAACTTTGTTTATTTTTACCTTTCTAAAGATTTCCATTGCTGCGGTGAATTTTCAGTGAACTGAAGTTTTGTGAATTCATTGGAGCTGTTCAAAGTGAACCAAGAACTTATGTAAAATTTTCCATGATGTTTGGGTTACTATCTTAACCAGATTTTGAAGTGGTCCATTGCCACGGAATGATACCAATAATTATTATTAGCCAATAAATTACTTAAACATTATTTTGCATCTATTTTCTGTTATTTTAACGGTTTTTACTGCCATTTTTCCACTGTTCTATTTGATATGTTCCACAGTTTCTTTAACTCAATTATTTTCTTCCAATGGTATAGAACTATAGATTGATATAGTGAGAGTTATAACAGTTTTCATACGAGTGCAAAATCCTGAAATTAATAGAAAATAATTTTAAAAATGATTAAATTTGTCAAACACGGAAGCTAATATGCAAAGCGTTATTTCAAAGTTGATAATGCAACATACGGCCCGCCGCAGGTATAGTAGTTGGTGTGATATCCTAGTCCAACAATACAATGTCAGGCAATTACCTTTTGTCAAATCAGAGTGAACTCATCACATGTAACTTGAAAATTATTATTACGGTCAAACGTTCATATTCTCTCTTTTCCAATGATCCTTTTCTCTACAGCTGGTCTTCTTATCATGAAGGGTATAAGTTACATCGTAAAAGTATCTTGAGGATTAAGTTTCAAATTCTTCTATCTCTAAAATTATAACCTCTTTAAAAAATAAAAAACGATCCCTTTTCTCCTTGCACTTCGCTTAGTTTGCTGCCTCTCCTCCTCCACCTTGATCAAAACAAAAACAAAAAATTATTTTCAATAGAGCATGGTAAGAACTCAAGAATTTGATTCCGGTAATAGATTCTCATGATCTGAATGAAAATTTTAAAAATTTTGAGGGAAATTTTTGTAGGCAGCATCAACATAATATAAATATGTTTTTTCTTTTTTTATTGGCCAACAAGCACAAAATTGTCAATTGTCTTGGACATTTTTGTGATTTGTCTTATAGACCCATTTTGTTATTACAAAACAAAAACAAATCAAAGCACCTTCCTCTCCCTTCTACGTCAAATCTTCCAAAAGACTAAAGCAACCCCCAAATCTCTCTAAGTTTCTACGAATGGAGGAGGAATCCATTTGACTTTTGAGTTTTGACCCCAAATCCCAGTATAACATCATCATTACACTCCAATTGGTATTTCGCAACCTGTAAACCTTATTTTAAAATTTTAAGTAGTTACAAAGTTCATACTTCAAAATATGAAAGTCAAATTAAAAATGTTATTACAATCTTTGATTTAATTAGTTTTATTTACAACAATTTAAATCATATTAAAAACTCAATCTAACACTGATTTCACAAACTGAGTACATATTACTGTTTGTGATGCTAAAGGAGACTAAAAGAATGGGTCATACCTCAAATGCACATTTCATTAATGAAAAAATCAAGGATGAAAGCGAAAATAAGGCAAAACTAGCTAATAAGGAGTTAAACTTTTCTTGTTTTACTATACAAGTAGTCTAACTGTTAATTTTCCTAATCAAGTAGGTCTCTACATTTTACTATCCAAGGCGAATAATTGGATGGTAAATGGTGACGTGGCTAACAGAGATGGTTAAAGGATTCTACATTTGGATGACTGTTAAATAACTCAAATCTATGTTGAGATGGCAAAAAAAGTTTACACATTGGATAAAACAAGCGATAAAGATTCATGATGGACTAAAGATGCAGGCATTCTACTTCGTGCAATGATATTAGGTATTCTTCTTAACCATTATCTTGTCACTATTTACCATCCAATTACTCCTTAGATAGTAAAAATGTAACCATCAACTACTTGATTAGGAAGATTAATAATTTGTTTTTTTTGAACAGATAGGAAGATTAACAGCTAGACTCTTTGTATAATAAAACCAGAAAAATTTAGCTCTTTATTAATTACTTTAGCCTCGAAAATAATGGAGGAGTAGTAATTTGATTTTGTATCCATTTATCTCCATAAGGTTGCCATGGTGGTTGGGTGGCCGTGGGACTGGTGGCTTCAAACTTGGTGAGCTGAGAAGAGAGGTTGAGGAAGAAAAGTCATTAGGGATTGCAGTTTGCACGTGTGCTGGCAGCATTTGATTGGATAGGGATACAAGGGAGGTGGTGTACCGGTGATAATGTGAAATGGTAAACTTTCTTGTAGATTGTACAGCACGTAATGGCTTATTTGTCACTTTAACGAGGAAAGTGTTTGGATATTTAAAATTTGAGTTTTATATCAAATTTTTTTTTTCTTGAAGTTTCCTGCTATCAAAAAGGAAAAAAGACTTTCTTGTAGATCACAATACAACTAATTTTTTATAATTTAGTGATACACTAAAAAATTAATTTAAATATTAATAATTTACATTTTTAATTCCAGAAACAAGACACAAGAATTTTCATTAAAAAGGTCTAGTAGGTTTAATTACAGTCAATGAGAAGAAAAGCAAATGAGAAGAAAAGGAAACCTACCATATGGAGGAAACTTAACTGTTAAGAGTAGATTTTATATTAAACTCAACCGTGCAATGAAAATAAATGGACCATGGTTCCAGTTAAATGCAATCCTAGTGATATCAATTAAAAAATCAAATATAAGTTGTCTCTTTTATATATATATTGGGTTGCATAATGGTAGGGTAATTTTTTTTTATTTTTTATCTCATTTCATTTGTATATTATATAATTTAAATTTAATATTTTTTATTTTTAATAAAAAAATTATCATTAAACTATTAAAATCATTAACATATAAATTATTTTTTATTATATAATTTAAAATAAAAAATAATATAAAATAAAATCATATTCCTGCCATTTTCTTTTTAATAAAATTATGATCATAATATACTCAAATAATTATAAAATACAGTCCAAGGAATCATGAATTCAGTTAGAAGCGGACCACCCATTAATAGATGCCTAATTGGATGACTTTATTTCAAAAAGAAGTATGAAAATCATTCAACACGCTTAGTACTTGCCTTCTTCTCCCATCTCAAGGAACATATATTCATATAATTTAATCTTATAATACTTCAAAAAAGTATGGTGAATCTTTAATTTCTTGAAACCTAACAGTCATAGCAAAAAGGGTTAAAGCCAACTGTAGTCCTCCTACTTTGTAAAAATGTTCATTACCATCCCTCTACTAAGGAAATGTTCAATGTCATCCCTCTAGTTTCCTTTTTTTTTCAATGTCATCCTTAATTGGATGCCATCCATTTTGTTGTTGACAGTTAATTGCCTAACGGGTCAAATATTCAACTTTTGTTTTTGAATTTTTCTAAGAGCACATTTTAATGATATTTTTTTATAATAAATTTGTATAAAAAAATATATAAGTAAACATTAATTTTAGTGTCATTGCCACGTAAATAAATTTAATTAGACAGTTGATAAATTAAATATTATTTTTTATTTTTTTAAAACTTTAACCGATACCCTAAAAACACAAATTAGAATAACCCTTAAAGACACAAATTAGAATAACCCTTTATTTATTAATTTTTTATCCACCTAGTGAGACTAGTGGGACTAGTTTCTTTATTTATTTTTTTTGTTTTGTATTATTATTCTTTTTGGCTTTAGCACATAAATTAACAGGATCTGCTAATTCTCTGTTAAAATTGAAATAAAATAATTATAGGATTAATCCTTAAAAATTAAAAACGTAATAATTTAATTCTAAAAGTTCAAAAATTATTAAAAATAGTAAACTAAAAAAAATTAATAAATGACTTTTTCACATATACTAAAACATATACGCATCACATGTAACTTGAAATTTATTATTACGGTCAAACGTTTATATTCTCTCTTTTTCAATGATCCTTTTCTCTACAGCTGGTCTTCTTATCATGATGGGTATAGGTTACATCGTAAAAGTATCTTGAGGATTAAGTTTCAAATTCTTCTATCTCTAAAATTGTAACCTATTTAAAAAATAAAAAACGATCCCTTTTCTCCTTGCACTTCGCTTAGTTTGCTGCCTCTCCTCCTCCACCTTGATCAAAATAAAAACAAAAAATTATTTTCAATAGAGCATGGTAAGAACTCAAGAATTTGATTCCGGTAATAGATTCTCATGATCTGAATGAAAATTTTAAAAATTTTGAGGGAAATTTTTGTAGGCAGCATCAACATAATATAAACATGTTTTTTCTTTTTTTATTGGCCAACAAGCACAAAATTGTCAATTGTCTTGGACATTTTTGTGATTTGTCTTATAGACCCATTTTGTTATTACAAAACAAGCACCTTCCCCTCCCTTCTACGTCAAATCTTCCAAAAGACTAAAGCAACCCTCAAATCTCTCTAAGTTTCTACGAATGGGGGAGGGATCCATTTGACTTTTGACCCCAAATCCCAGTATAACATCATCATTACACTCCAATTGGTATTTCGCAACTTGTAAACTTTATTTTAAACTTTTAAGTAGTTATAGGGTCTATATTTTAAAACTATGAAAGCCAAATTAAAAATGTTACTACAATCTCTTGTTTAATTAGTTTTATTGGTAATAATTTGGATCATATTAAAAACTCAATCAACATTGATTTTGCAAACTGAGTTTATGTTATTGTTTGTGATGCTAAAGGAGACTAAAAGAATGGGTCATACCCCTAATCCATATTTCATCAATGAAAAAATCAAGGATGAAAACGAAAATAAGGCAAAAGTAGTTAATAAGGAATCAAACTTTTCTTGTTTTACTATACAAGGAGTCTAACTGTTAATTTTCCTAATCAAATAGTTGATCTCTACATTTTACTATCCGGGGAGTAATTGGATGGTAAATGGTGACTTGGCTAACGGAGATGGTTAACGGATTCTACACTTGGATAATGACTGTTAAATAACTCAAATCTATGCTGAAATGGTAAAAAAAGTTTACACGTTAGATAAAAATGGCAATAAAAATTGGTGATGGATAATATATAGATGCGGCTATTCTACTTCAGGCAATGATATTGGGTATTCTTCTTAACCATCTTCTTTAGCCATGTCACCATTTACCATCTAATTACCCCTTGGATGGTAAAAATATAAAATTCAACTACACGATTATTAAAATTAATAGTTAGACTCTTTGTATAATAAATCAAAAAAGGTTCGGCTCCTTATTAACTACTTTTGTCGCGAAATAATGGAGTTGTAGTAGTTTGATTTTGTATTAATTTATTTCCAAGAGGTCGCCGTGGTGGTAGGGTCTGGGTGGGACTGGTGGCTTCGAAGTCGGTGGATTGAGAAGTCAGGTTGAGGATGAAAAGTCGAGTGCGTGAAGGATTGGGGATAGCAGTTTGGAACGGCGTAAGCCATTCCCAGCAACAATATTAACTTAATTTTTCGAATTATTTTTTCACGTGAGCTGCCAGTATTTGATTGGGTAGAGAGAGACAGACATGGTGTACCGGTTATCCACAATACAACTAATTTTTTATAGTTTAGTGATTCTAATCTAGGATGAAAAATCTTTTATAAAGATTAATAGTCACTAGATCATAAGATTATTTTCTGGTAAAAAATTAATTTGAATGTTAATAATTTACATTTTTAATTGCAGAAACAATACACAAGAATTTTCATTAAAACATCTGGTCGGTTTAATTATATATAGTCAATGATAAGAAAAGGAAACCTACCATATGGAGGAAACTTAACTGTCAAGATTAGAATTTATATTAGGCAAAAACACTTCTTAAACTCTCAAATTTACCCCAAAAATAACATTTAATCCCTTAAATTAAAAATAAAGTAGATAAATTCTCTAACTCTACTAATGGTGCAAATAAGCTTTTTTTTCTTAAGAAGAGTTTAGTGGAGTTGAAGATTAGATTTTATATTAAACTCAACAGTGCAATGAAAATAAATGGACCATGATTCGAGTTAAATTCAATACTAGTGAGATCAACTAAAAAATCAAACATAAGTTGTCTCTTTTTTTTTTTTTCTTTAAACTACACAATGAGAGCCAACGTTTTTTTATTTTTTATTTCACTACACTCATATGTTATGTCATTTACACTTAAAACCTTTTATTTTTAATGAAAAAAAAAATTACTATTGAATTGTTAAAGTCATTGGCATATAAGTTGTCTCTTATTATATACTATAAAATAAAATCATACCCCCATTTTTCTTTTAATAAAATTATGATCATAATATACTCAAATAGTTATAAAATATACTCCAAGGAATCATGAATTCAATCAGAAGCGGATCACCCCTTAATAGATGCCTAATTTGATTGACTTTATTTCAAAAACAAGTATGAATATTATTCAACATACTTGGTACTGGCCTTCTTTGCCCATCTCGAGAAACAAATATTCATATAATTTAATCTCATCACATTTCAAAAAATATGGGTGAATCTTTAATTGCTAGAAACCAAACAGTCAAAGCAAAAATAATGAAGTGTTATTAAAAAAAAAAAAAAAAAAAACTGTCCAAATCATCTAAACACTAAAATATCAAATAACACACAGACTTAACATATATTCGCAAGTATGTTTTCTAATTATTTATAACAGCATAAGATAAGAGTATATTTGTTTTATATTTTTGTAATTAATTTGTGTCAAATAATTTTATAAAAAACTTTAATTTTATCAATTATTTAATTAAAAATATGTATGTGATATTAATGATAAAAAAATTAACTTTTTTTTACTTTCTATAGAAATTAAATTTTAAAAAATATAATTAATACATTCTTAAAATATGTTTTAAAAGCACAATTAAACAAACCATTTTAAAAAATATAACTAATACTTTTAACCCTTTACTTTTCATATATGCATAAACAAAATACAAATTTATATGCTAAATAATATTATTAACTCTACCGTGCAACGTGTGGCACTGTTTTTTGTTTTTGTTTATATATATATATATATATATATATATATATATCTGCTAATCAGATATAGAAGAAGGAATAATCTTCTTCGTTTTTAAAACCCCTTTCCATTTGATTTAATGTTTAAATTTAAAATTTTTAACTTAAAATTTTATATATACTCTTAGTCAGTTAAATTATCTCTAAAATCTTTTTGTTATTATTTTATTATTGAACCCTGCATGGTGTCTAAAGATCTTTGTTGCTTGGCCAATAGCATGATTCAGTGGCAAAACTGATATCAAACTTCACGCACAGAGTTAGATAAACTGTTCTAAATTTAAACGTTCTAATGAATATAATTTGTTAGGGCTTATAGGAAGATTAGGGAGTTAGTCAGAAACAAATTGTAATTTTTGTTAATTATCCAAGCAATAAATTGCTGAGTTCAACAAATATATTAATAGATGGAAAAAAAATATAAAACTAATAATGTTGTATAGGTTATATTATTATATATATTGATATATATAATATTATGAGTTCTTATAATAAAGTAAAAGAACTAATTATTAAATAATAAAGCAAAGATTCATTAACACATAAGTATTACATATTAAATTTATAAAAAACCTCAACATATTTACTTTTTAATTGTTGAAATTTGTTCATATTTATTAAAGATAATTATCTTTTTTATCTTAAAAATCGTGATAAATCTTAATCATTAAAAATAAAAAAATAAGTAGTTAAAATCTTATATAAGTATAGTATGTAAAATTTATGTATAAATAGATCGTTCTTCTAAATAATATATAGTCTATATTTTAATATTTTAAATAATATGACTTATATCATATTATTAGTTTCAAATTTTAGTTCGTTTGTTCTTAAAATTTTTGTTATAATTTTTGCATTAGAAAAGAGTCCATCCTTTGTTCGTAAGCATATATTATTTGAGTCATGTAAAAACTTTCCCTATATTCTTTAATATTAGTACTATATTTAGTTTGAAAAAAATAAAAAAGAGAGGAGGTGAGGGATGAATTATTAATCAATCATATAACAATATTTAAAAGCACTATTATTTAATTAATTTTTTATAAAAATAATTTAATTAATTGAAAAGCTCATATTTTTATCTCTTCTTATGTCAATCATACTGCTATAAAATACTACTATAAAATTCTTGTGTTCCAAAAAGAAATGAAAAAAATAGAGAAGAAATAAGTTGTGATGGTTGTCTTTTTAACTTAGATTTATAATTTAAGTTTTAGGATTAATATCTAATGAAATTAATAAATTTTTTGTAACCATCATAATAATTTGGAGGTGCATGCTTAAAGAAATATGTAAAAAAAAATATAAAAAGACTTTAATTATTAAAAATTTTATTTTATAATTCATATTATATTTAATTATAAAATAAAAATTATAAAATAAAAAATTTCTAATATTAAATATTTATTTTTATTTAATAATTAATATAATATAATTTGATATAATCTTAATTATATTACTTTTTTTGTTAATTATAAATAATAAAAAAAGATCGTGATCAACCATGTGAAGATGTAGGTTTGAATTTTTTAATTCACAAAAATAGGAAATGTTTTCTGTCCTCATTCCTAGAAGAATCCAAAAGCATGCAAAACAAAAAAAAAATTCTAAAAGAAAGTTGGATTTAGAAAAAGGGATTTTCTATGCTGAAGGTACATGATAGTAATCATTTATTAATTGATAAAAGTTAAGTCATTATTGAATTAGTGTTTTTTACTTTTTATAAGATTAAAATGTCCACATTTATTTCTACCACGGACTCTTTTTTTCAATCTTTTCATCTTCATCCTCCATTTTGTTCCCCAGATTTTTTCTCTCTCCTGCCCGAGTCCAACCCAATTGAAAACCATCTGTTATAGTGACAGATCCTAATTAATTTAGTTACAAAAATTGAAGAACATGGTGCGTTAGTTGAGAAGTCCCCATCAAAAATATAATGTGGCAGTAAGTATGTTCTAAATGTGCTCAGAAGCAGAAAAAGTTGCTTTAGAGGAAGGTGATTTGAAAAAAAAGTTGTTTTAGATGAAGGTGATTTGAACCTGCTTTTGCTCTGAAATATTAGAAGGAAACGTTAATTTTGGTTATTTTTTGTCTTGAGTACAGTTATAAGGAAAGTAAATTATGTCGATGCTAATTTTGCTTGTGTTTTAGATAAAGTACATGAGAATTTTTTATTTTATTATAATTTTAATTAAAATGATTCTACACTATGATTTGAAGATAAAATTATGTTAATCTTGTTAGTTGTTACTGTAAATTTTTATTTTTGTTTGTAGGAATAGGATAATTCTATATTCTTTTTATCATATGCTAGTCTTAAAATTGATTTTATGATGCGTTAATGCTCTATTTTTTTATTTTTAATGTTAAATTTTATAGATTTTTAATTTTTTAAAGAATCATTGTAAATATTTTAATGCAAAAAATGAAAATAAAACTAGTAAAATAAGACTATCTCCTATTGAAAGCTCTTATTGAAATAAATCATTTTCAATTGGATTGGATTGGATTGGGAAGGAGGAGAGAGAAAAATTTTGGAAAACTAAAGAGTGGAGACGGAAGATGGGGAAGGAAAAGCTAGAAAAAGAAAGTGAGCAGTGAAAATAAATGAGAGTATTTTAATCTTATATAAAATAAAAAAATTCTTAATTAGAATAATGACTTAATTTACAAAAATATTTTTATAATTAATATAAAATACCTTAATTAATATTTATTATTTTATTTTTATCTTAAAAGCACGTGATAAAAAAAACACTCTGAGAAAAAAGGACAACCTCGAACTATAAGTCACCCCAAATTTTGGAACACTTAACAGTTGAATTGAATGTCCCAAACCCAATAGCGGATAACGCATCTTTTCTCTCTCCCCAAGTCTTCCCTAATCCCTTGGAATCCACCAACCCATCCCTACCTGCGCTCACGTGACGTGGCAACCCCACTTCTTCTTCCTCTCTCTCTCTCTCTTCTTCCTTTAAATAAACTAATAAAGAAACTTCGTTGTCCGATGCAGAGTTATTATGCCGTCTATTTGCAACGAGCTCATCAACGCGTTCGTGTGCCTCTTCATTGTGATTGCTATTCTTCTCTACTTCCATAGTATTCTCTATTTTAAATTCTCTTTTTCTACTGAAGGCCATTACTCATTTATATTATAAAAACACCCTGCTTCTTACCGTCCCCTCTAAATCTCATCAAGACGCTCTCTGCTCTCTACTGCTTTGTTTGAATCTCATCTCTTCATTGCTATCATCGCCATGGGTACTCACCAAAAGCCGAAACAATTTTTGGGTTGATTTCGTTTTACTTCTTTTTTTGATCTGGGTTTTTCGATTTCTGCAGCTTCTGAGAACAAGATCAAGATCGGAATGGATGGTGAGAATCTGATACTTGGTTTGATTTGGTTTTTGGGTTTGTTAGACTCTGAAACAACAGGGTTAAAATGTGATTTCAGGATTTGGAAACACCGGCTGTTTGGTCGTTAGGGCTCCTTTTCCGAGGAAGGATGTTTGGCTTGTTGCTGTTTACGAACCGTTCATCTCCACTGATGGCATGGTGAGTGAGATCGTTTAGTTTTGATTTTGATTCCTGGTTTAAGTGATTTATGGAGATTTTGGATTTTGTTTTTCTTGGTGCTTACGGTGATGGTGGTGTTTGGATAATGCAGATTTTTATGCCCAAGATTTATATGTTCAAGTGCGACAGCGTTCACGATCAGTGGAATCACGATGAATTGAAGGTCGAGGATGAAAAGACCCTTCTCTTCGGTGAGAAGGCCGTCAGAGTTTTTGGAATCAGGTAAATGTTTCGCCCCTTGTCTGGATTGAGGAAGTTAGAGGGGAAGGAGAGGAGAGTGAGGGAGAGAGAGCAATCTTTTATGTTTGGATAAATCATTTTAACGAAGGGAGAGGGAGATAGAGGGAGAGGGAACCCTGTCCTTCTCTATTTTCAATCCTTCCGAAGGAGTAAATTATTTAATTTATTTTTGTTTTTATTTTTTAAAAAAATAAATAAATATAAATATTTTATTTTAATTATTTATTTA
>BPVZ01000169.1:161791-174619 GCA_020521535.1 Rubroshorea leprosula | reverse complement strand
GTGTGGTAATTAATAGGGAGTCAAGAGTCGGCCACGGCCAGGTTGTAGAGGTAACACGATGTGAACCCCATAGAGAGTGACCACTGTGTCATTATACTTTCTCCAATGTTGCATGCTGAGATGTTACAGGTTCCGTCTCTTACCCATCAAGAATGCCCTACCAATTGCCAGGACCAGTACGAAGGTGTAATATTTGTCAACGGGCAGTATGTCAATTTAGTCTCTTTCATGGCAGCGCTCGACCCTCAAGCTCAGACCTTACGCTACCATTTGTCCATCTTCTGGCGATTGGATTTTTTTCAGATGTTACCATTGGTTCCTGATGTAAATCCATGATTCGTCTAGACTGACCATGCATGCAAAGCCAAAATAAGAATGCATGCGAAGAGAATAAACAACTGAATACTTGTTATTTGGTTACGTGACTCCTTGCTAAAACTAATCTTAAATAAGTAAGTAAATTTGAGTTTGATTTTCTGCGCAACTGCACAAGCAGGACCATTAGATTGGGAAAGCACATGTTGGTTTTGTTGGTTTAATATAATTTAAATTGCATAACACATTTCTAATGTAAGTATTTGCAAAAATATATATTGGGAGAATGGACAATTGTATAACTAACAACTAATGAATAATTCAATCTAACAATTATAAAAAGGGTGTGGTTATAGTCATAGAAAATTTAATTTTTTTTTAAATAATTAATTATGATATTTAAAAATATCAATTTATAAGTTGAATTTTAATATGTTGAAGAAGTAACTATAAGTTGTTAAATTAGTTATTAGATGACAACAAATATTAGTTGCTTTTAATAGAGAAATCAAACAAAACCTGTATATATTGAGAGGTCCCAGGTGACCTATTGGTCACCTACTTAGTTGTAATTCTCGTATAAATTAAGATGTGAGATTCAAATCTTATTTTGTGTTAAAAAAAAAAAAAAACCTGTATATTTGAAGACTCGCTAAAAAATATGAATAAGAACCAAATAAAAATGATCTATTTCGTATGTGAACAAGTACGTGAACTAGCTCAAAATTTTGTCCTGTTCTGCTCCTCCGGAAATAAGTTTCCATGGCATTGCAAGTACATTCCGAGCCTGTTGGTGTACGTACAACAAATATTTCAACCAAATAAAAGACAATTGTGGTGATTTCTGCGAAAACCTGGAGCAGGAGGCTGGCTGCTCATGGCACGATAAGGTCTACGTGGGGTATGAACTGTGCATCATTTACCTCAGCCTCATAAAAACATGAAGTTCACACTGAGGTAAATTGACTACGCTAGCCCACTAGATGAAGGATCACGTGGCAAAATCTCATCTTGTTGATTCCCTGGAATTAATAAAGGAAAGCTGTGATGCTTCTTCAAGATGCAAAATATTAGGTTGAGCTGAAGACTATAGTCTTTCCAAGAACAAAGGTAACCAGAGAGAGTTCAATAAAGAAGATTGTGTTGAGGAGACCTCTGTCTATCGTCCATCCATATAGAGTAATGCCTCCAGGATTGTTCTGTAAGTACATTACTGCATGCATAGCCGAAATGCATGACAAAACATAAGTAGTGTACACATAATGAAAAGCACCAACAATGAACATATGGTTGGGTAAATCTAGTCAATAAAGAGGGAAAAGAAAACCATAAAAGCAAGAGTGTACAAGAACATAGCTGTTGGATAAATCTAGTCAATAAAAAGAGATAAGAAAACCATAAAAGCAGGAGTGCACAGTATTCCATTATTCAACTTCTAAATTTGACACTTACGAAGGAGCCACAATTAAAACTAAATCCAATAAAAATTGAGTTTTTATGCTGTCTAAAAATGAGAAGAATCATGTGGGAATAGAAGTATGGAACTAATCCTAATCTACATCTATCTGCTTATATGTTTGGATTAAAAGTTTGTTTAATGATCCTAAGATTAGTCTAGCTACCAGTTACCCCCATTCATATAATTAAAAATTAAATCTTAATAAGCATCCTAGCCCATTATTTTTCTTAGCTTTCTTGCCAAAAAGGATTATTATAATAAAAGACTGTTAAGAGATTAAAACTGTTATTGATTCTCCACCTAACAGCTTAAGTATTTAAGTTGAATGGTTTTTCAGAAAAGTGACATAAAGTTTTGAAGGTCTTTTGTAAAATCGAGGAAGAGTGGATAACCAGAATTATGTCAACTGAAAAAAAGATTGATTAATTCTCTTGGACACCTCAAACACAAAATTAAAAGAGTATTTGTTCCAAAAAAAAAATTATCTTTTCTTCTCTTATAATGTATAACTTACCTATATTTTAAAAATACCATGCTCTCTATGCATGACATAAATCAAATTTAGTGCAGCTAAAAAATAGTACAGCTTACAATATCAAGTTAGAAATTTGAGACCAGTTGAGAGATAAACACTCCATGCAAAGAACAGATACTGTTATTACATAGTTCAGAAAAGAAAAGAAAAGAAAAGGGGAAATAAACTAATATTATCTGAAATATACTAATGGACAAAATTAGTACTTAAGGTAGTGCTTTCAATTATTTCTATCACCACTTCTGAACAAGACAAAATTTAATCTTGGAAATAACTTCAAAACGGAATCCTATGAAGCTACACAGTAGCATAGGAAATAAATGTAAATGGTTATCCTGCTGAGCTAGAGCAAAGCATAGCCACAATTATGCAAAAAGTCAACTTGACCCACAATGATCGAACTTAGCGCACATGCCTACTACATCATTTCATGCTCAAAAACAATTAGAAGTAAAAAGTTCTATAAAATCCTAAGTGTCACCTTTCTTCTCCACATGGTTGGTAATCAATAGAATTAGATGCTATAAAAATGGATATATTTAGAGATCCTCCTAGCAAATTTTCTGTTCTGTATGGTAATCATAGTATTTGACAGCCTGGCAAAGTGCCTTTGATTTAGGTGATACAAGTCTTGAGAAGAATAAAAGGGTTTCATTCTGACTTGATGCAAGATATGCATCATGGGCAGAATTAAATAGATAAAGAGTGTTTTCTTGTGTGCTCTTTTGCATGCCTGTATGCGTAAGTATAATACCAAATGGCGTATCAATAGAAGCACAATTCTTAATTTTAAATGAGAAGCAATGAATAAAAAAAGATATGGAAACAAATAAATCAAATTCCATACCAAAGGCTTGTCTCCTGTGATATGAAGACAGATATGAAGCTAATTGTGCATGTGTTGGAATGGCAACATAATCCATTGATTCCAAGTCACTCTCAGAATAATTCATATAAAATGAGTTGTGAAGAGCTTCCAAGTTCCCTGCACTGTTTGAAATTCTTAGTTGAGATGTGTCAGTTGAACTGCATGTTGCCAATGCATGCCATCTACTTCCAAGAGATGCAATGCCTTGGGCTCTATGAGAAATTTTTGTGGCTGCATGCAAACAAAGAATTATCCCAACAACCTGTACTACTGAAGAAACCTGCAACCCCATAGAAGAAAAGAGGCAACGAACTTAGACTTCCAATTTAATATATTGATGATTATGGAAAGTCTTAAAGAAAACATGCATAAAAAGTATGAAAGTTGCCAAATTATTGGGGTAGCAACTGCTAATGCTAAAGAGTGTGGTCAGATTGCAATAATGAAGCCTAAGGAATGTGAAAGCTTGAACAATTTAATGCTTTTAAAATGAAAGACTACAGAAATAGTATATAAAGAAATAAATATCTGGACTTACAGCAAAATCACCACCATTTATGACAGTAATGACTCCCCTATATTCCGTTGTCTGGAAAAGAGTAACGATTTGGCTAGCTGTGACAACCAAGAAGTCTAAAAGAAGATAAATTCTGAACCTATGGCTTATCTTGGAAAGATGAAAACGTAGACGAATATGCTCCTCTACAAATATCAAAACATCAGATTCTCTTTCCAAGAGCTTTGCATAATCTTCAAAGAGAATAACTTGCAAGTTGCAAACCAAATGAAACAAAATGCTGGCGATTAGACTTATGGTACTCACATAAGTCCACGAGAGAACCAAAGTGAATAAAATAGCAATAGAGAGCCACCAAGATTCGCGTTCTACAAATAACATACGGATGATTTCACGTACAGTCTTTAAAATGAAACATGGCAGTAACCACAATATGAGCAGTCGCATTGACTCCTGTAAAAGTAACTCATTCAAATTAATTTTCTTAGTACAATATGATAGTCTTAAATTATTACAGTCTAACTTCAGAAATGTAATGTGTCATATACCTACATGGTGAGTTTTTCTTATTTAGAAAAAAAATCATTTTGATATCAAAACTCAACAGGTAAGAGTAGTGGTAGAAAATGGGTGAAGCCAAAATTAGGATACCAACAAAAGGACCTTCAAATTGATGGCATTATGCTATAACTAATACACACATAACACATACACATATTACATACATTATAATAGAACCCAAAAACCCCTTTTAGTTTAACTATCATTATTTGGGAGTGGTATTTTAAGGTAATATTAACTTCATGTTTTTCAATATATGCTTCAAATTAATGCTTACCAAAATTGCCTGTGTTTGCATTATTGGAAAAAAATTGCCTTTCAATCTCTTAAGTCATAAGACAATAAACTTTTCTGAAGACTATATTTTGTCTTTATCCAAAAATTCAATAAAAATATAGCGACTTGAATCAAGTCTTTACGTCTCTATCTATGAAATCTGTATTGGAACCTCAATATCATATTAATTTCAATTCTAAAACAGTTTTACAGTTACACTAATTAAGGAAACAAAAAAAAATCAATTTGTATGTATATAGTTAGAAGACAGAAACTCACCTTAATCTGCTTAATGTATTGGTGATTAAGCCGAGCAGTATGGCCATTGTGTCGATCAACAAAAAGAAACTTCCTGATACCATATTTTCTTAGATTATGCGAAAGGCAGAGCAAAGAAACGGCAGCCAAACACGCCTGAGAGGCGACGATTTCGAGCTCAAAATCCTTAATCTGATACTTTTCACAACCGGAGCACTGAGATAACACCAGCGCCAGAACCGGAAGAAAAACGCCGACGACTACAAAAGCGGTCCAAGATAGACACAGACTGAGCGCGGAGGACTGGTTGAAGCCGAGAAATGTCAGAAACATCTCGAGCCATTCCAGCGCCCAGTCAAGATCAGTGCTCTGGTTCCCCTGTTGTTGGTGATGGTTTGAACTGAGAAGCGGCTCTTGGACGGAGGGAGGAGGAGGCTGCGGCGGTAAATGAGTATCCGCCATGAAAAGATCGGACGGGAATGACGCACCGACGATACAGGCGTCTGTCTGAGATAGAGTCTCTGATGAGTAGCACCCGCCGGCCGGCGTTTGATTGGCAGGAACAGCTGTCTGCCTGTTTCGGCGGGTGGTTAGTCATCCGAAGAAAGACTGCAAAAATATGTTCGTAATAATAATATTTTTTTAAGTAATTTAATATTTTTATTTATCGGTAATCGTTTCTTACTGTTTCTTATTGCGTTTCAGACCGTAATTTGCGGATATTCTTTCAAAAATAAATTAAACATAAGTAATGAAAGATAAATCATTATGTTTTAGCACTTAAAAAAAGGGTTGAAGATCTTAAAAAAATGGTTAAAGATGATAATGAAGAAATTAATATATAAAAATATTTATTAAAAAATATTTAAATAATTTTATAATAAATTTTAATATTTAAGATAGTGAGACATCTTAATTTTTATTATTTTTTTAAATAGAAATACAAATATATAGTAGGAATATCTGTGTTTTATTATTGATTGAATTTTTTGTAGTTTTAATATTAAAATTATCAAACTAATTTTATCAAAAGTATGTTGATAATTTTAATATCAAACTAAAGTATAAAAAATACAATTGATACTAAAAAAATACATTTTTAAAATAATAAATAATTAATACATTCTCTACTTTAATACATATCCCAACACTAATTGATTTAATTATTAAAATTTATAATTGAAAATTTTTTATTTTTTAATTTAAATTTAAAAATAATAATTTTTTAATAAAATATTATAAAATACGTTAAATCTAATAATATCTCAATTATTGTCATTTTAAAATACAAATATAAATTTAATGCTTTACTATCTAGACAACAAAACATCAACTATGGAGGACGCTCCCAATCTCTAAGTAGCCTCTTTTAATCCCATGACTAATTATCTGTAAATCATTGTCCCCTAAACCACAAACCACTTTTTCTTACAAATATTATGTTTTATCTTCACATCTTTCCTTGTAGGCTTAGGAGTTAAGAGTGCAAGCATGTCAGATCCAATGGCCCTTGTGAAGCATCAATCCACCAACTTTCGTAGTGCTTATGCTAGTGGCAGCTCCATGTTGAGCCATGATTAGGCACAGACTTTATCTTAACTCTATTTATTGTTTTGCCATTGCCCTTTATTATGAGGAATAGCAAGGCTGTCTGCTAACATAATTTTTTCTTCTTCTTTTGTTCGATGTTAACGTAAAACATTTACTCAATAACCAGATAGAGTTCACACTTGGACCTCATGGCTCAATAATCATAAACCGATTTGTAAGGTGTATCTCTCAGTCTAAAGGTTGGGGTTCGATTCTCCCCTCCTCCATAATTATAACCTTATTCAAAAATAACCCGATAGAGTGCAACATGGACCATTCGATGTGAGGTTGCACTTTTAAAAATTTCTTGAAGAAAACCTAAATCTCAAAATGTATATACTTTTGTTCGACTATACCCCATCTTCAAAACAAATATAAAAAGAAAGTTTAAATATTTTCTTGTTTGGACTCTTTGCATGTAGAGTTTACTACAGTATCTTTGAACTTTAAGAATATATTTGAATAAAAATTAATAAAGAAAAGTAAAGGGAGAAGAAGGGATGAGAAGGAAAGGAAAAACAAGTCAAAAATTAATATTAATTTTATTTGAATAATTGTTTAAAAAAAAAGAGAGGGGAGAGAAGATTATATATTTTTATTTAATTAACTAAATTAAAGAAGAAAAATTATAGCATCAGGTCTTTCGGGTCAAGTGGTCCCCGGACACCTTGAGGTGCATCTCCTTCTTCATTGGATGGGTTTGAACCCCCTCCATGATAACATTATTCAAAAAAAAATTATAAAATTAATTAAACTTTTATAAATTTATATATTAAAATTAAAGTTAAAATAAAAATTTTAGTTATATTTTTTAAAAAATAAAATAAATAAAACAAAAGTAAATTAAATCTCTCTAAATTCCATCAAATTGAAGAAATTAAAAATAAAGAATTGGGAGAGATTCTATCTCTCTCCATCTACTTCCTCCGCTGTCCCCTTTCGTTAATAACTTTATCTAGACAATAGAGAAGAAAGACCCTTTTTTTTACTCTCCTCCCCTTTGCTCTTAACTCCCTCAATCCGAATAAAAGCTAAATATGTTATTGATTTTGTATTCATACACAAGTTATATAACTAAGGACATGAAAATTTACTTAAACAAGCTACTCACGAGTCAAGTTCGAGCTTGGCAAATACCTTATAAGTCAAGCTTGAACTTGATTCTTTACATTCATTATCTCATACTAACTAATCTAATTGTTCATCTTATTCATCTTACTTACATGGGTTATGAAATACGATATACTACTACTACTACACATAACTGAGTTTATTGAGAAGATTACAACTAGGGCCAGATAACTCAAAAGCCTACATCTATAGCTTCTATATATCTCTATTAGATGGAAATGCTATTAGGAATTCCCCGACCTGTTACTCCAGCATCTGATGAGGGTAGTAGCAGTTCATACGGAGGAATCCCAGCACCAGATCTGTTTTTAAGACGTGCATTCTTGTTTCTTTTTCGTATTGTCTCCTCTATTTCCTCTAGTCTTTCAGAGAATCTGTCAAACAATTTCAAGACTTCTTGATCATTGATCCAGTTCCTGTGTAGATGACTCACTTTACCCAAGTACTCTTCGTCAGGGGAGTGAGTTGATAGTGTCTCTTGGACAGCCATCACTTTGGTCGCTTGAAGTTGTGTTGGCAATGAGGATAGGAAAGCATGTTGAGGGTTCAGAATAAGCTTTTCGTAATCAAGGTCATTTTCATCTGGGATAAGCTTTCTCATGAGGGTTGGACGGTTAGGCACATAGCCTCCAAAAGGGTACTGCCCAAAGTTTAGAGCAGCATGCTGACCTGATGCAACCCAGATCATTATTGTGAGTATGCCAGACAAGTCCTCTTTGGTATTCAGTTTAGGCCACCAAGGTTCATTCTTTTTCTCAGGATGACCTTTGTCCTTGATCTCATTCCACCAAGCTTGCAGCTCGACATCTGATGTGACAGAGTTAGGCTCTGAATAGAAGTGTTCAACATAGGATTCAACCCATTCTTTAATCGCAGACCAAATCAGGAGTCCATCTGCAGCATAAGGGTAGTCCTCAATCACAAGCTTCACTCCGCAGGGCATTGAAGGATCCGCTACGGCCATTCCCCTGAAATTTCACCACAACAATCAATCTCTTTGCTGTAAGAAAGGATGCTAATGTTCCCTAGACAGCAACAGGCAAATAGAGAGATCATCCAAAAACCTTACCTCCTAATTAGATCTGCAGGTAATGCGTCCAGATCAAACTGCCACATACTGTCATATGCTGCTGAGCTTATTTCCATGGCATACTTTCCAGGGCTGAAGCAAAACTCAATTATTCCACCTCCGTTTATTAAACCCTGCCTTGCAAGTGCATTGATTTCCAGTGTGTAGCGCATATGAGGATGAAGTAGCTTGTAAATGGGATGCATTGAACTAAGCTGTCTATGTGTTGCAATTATATAAGGTTCCATGCAGGCATGAGTCCTCAACCTAGGAATCCAAGAACCAAGATTGTTTGTTCATTAGAATGCCATATGAAAATAAATATTATTAGATCAAGATCCAGTGATTCGAAGTTTGCACCTCAATGTCAACTTGACAAAATTTTTAAATTTTCCATGAATCCATGGTTAGAAAAGGAACAGAAAAATACAAATGGATTTTTCCCTACAGGAACATGAAACTGTTTCCAGAGTAGCAGTTAATGTTAGAGACAGGGTCCTGAATTTTTCTAGGCCAGGAGCCTCTCCGATGGCAAGGACCTTAGCCCTTCAATGGGGGTTAGATTCTTGTGTACGGGATTGATTTTTAAGTTGTTGTAAAGCATTACAATAGGTGGTACCCTATTACAAAAGAAGCAGCCACTTTACATGTGCTGCTTTGTTTATCATTTTTAGTCGAATGAAATTTATATTTCATCTAAAATGGAAATCCAAGAATCTGAAACTGCTAGTATAATTTACCAGTGATTAACTAGCTGGTGAATGCCGGCATCGTTGGAGCAAACATGAGCTTTGGCAAGCTTCCATATCCAATGCGTAGTTGCATCATGTCCCTGAGTATAAACATGCTTGTTTCGGGATGAAGAACGTGTTGGAGGGAGTGAAAGCTCAATGGCTATCGGCTTTAGAATACCAGTCTTAGTATAAAAGAAAACAGTCCTAGAGGCATAAGCTTTTCTCCCTGGCAAAGAGTTCATACCCTTCATAAATGGCAAAAGCATGTCGTGGTAATCGAGCATAAACAATCTCATTTCCTCAATAGCCTACAACATCAAACATAAAAAATAGCAGAGTTAAAGAACAAGAAACAATTCTATTAAGGTGAGAAATCTTCCGGCTTCTGGTTTAAGTATTGGAACAACAGATAAGAGGAAATGTGAATCTACTCAAGTAATGCGCATGAACACAGTACCCTTTCCACACTCATTTCAGGAAGTTCTTGCTGTATCAGTTCCTTTGTGATTGCTGATTCAGGAGGACCATAAATTCCAGGATCTAGTTTGCTAACAATTGGAAATTCCTGAAAATCAGAACCATTGGTAATTTCAACAGACATCTGAAAAAGCCTAATCTACACAAAATAATAGATCGCAAATTGTATCAAACAATAACCTTCAAAATCTCAATATTAACAGGGTTGACCCCAGCTAAAACTTGGCGACCAAACTCATTGTCTCGCAGCCATGCAAATCTGTCCCCTGGAAGCAGAAAGCACAATGTGAGTGCAAAAAAGGAAAAATGATGCTTCATGACTGACTGGAAATTATTTGAGACTGGTTACATTATGCAATAGATATGGTGTGAACCAAGCTACTTACTTTTTACAACAGCAGGTATGTCATACTTCAGCAATCGCGGGCCAACACCGGTTACTTGTTTCATCATATTTTCCAACAGATTTCCAATTTCATTATTCTCATCATCCTTCAAGACAACCCCCTCATTATATAGTTTGTCAATGTCAGAAAAACACATAAATGGAATATCTGAACTTGACAATGTAGCGGCAATTAACGGTATAAGATTATGCAGAAGCGCTTTCATCCTCCCAGCTGAGAAAGTGTTCTGCTTTATCTCCTCAAACGTCTCATCCCGAGGTACATACACTGGATGGGGCTTTTCAATTCTACTTTCAGAAAGTGGATCTAAAAGAATTCATCACATTCAGCAAATAGTCAATCATGTGTAAAACTGCAGAACAAAGATTTTATTGCTGAAAATTGAACCAAGAAGAATACATTACCAGTCTTGGTTGGACGACGACCTGTTCTACAACGCCTGGGATAAGGCCTTTCATCACCACCAAGGACTGGCCTAGCAAGGTCTTGATCTTTATCAGGATTACCCAAGTCATTATAAACATCATAGTCATAAATCCTGTCATGATGCTTCCTTTCACCCTTTCCATTACCACGAATGCTTAGTATGTCTTCCCGTCTTAGATCTTTGATACCAGCTGGTGTTTGTGATGGTAAATATGTCTGTTAAGAATATTGCCGCACATTAATCAAGCAAAACCCTTTATTATAACACAAAGAGAATCAAAACTCAAAAGCACAGACTTCTCTTACACACTCCTTACTTGATTTCTGAAGATAATTCTGCTTTCAGGATTATCATTCCGAGAATGAATCCATGTATTCGCAGGGAAGAACAGAGGTCCTCCATCGAACCCATGAATGACAATTTCCACCAAGTAGAATTCTTTGCCTTGAAAGTTGGTAATGAGAACAGCTCCAGGGTTACCAAAGTCAGATGGTACAGTGAAATCAGCTGTATATTCAATAATGTGTGAATGCTCCGAAGGCTTTGGCACCCATCCCCTCACAAATGACTCCACACTCTTCCCTGAGTTGGTAACTGCAGAAGCAAATAAAAGACGAAAATAATTGAGATATCACCCAAATTCAAACACTTATGCAAAAGGAACACGGAGGGATCTTAAAGAACATAAAGTAAAGTCCGAAGAATTAAAAAGGGATAGGTTTTTGGTTTTCAGCTTAAAGAACATAAAAGATAAGGAAGGAATAGGAAAAGAAATTCTACTTTATGAACAGAAAAAAAAAGAAGAGAGAGAGAGAGAGAGAGAACAGATTCACTGATCCTTCTTTTCTCCCCAAAAGATCCAAATACACCATGCTTTGTTTCTACCATATCTAAAGCCAAATCTATCAAAGTTTCAAACTTGAAAAATGCAAGAAATCGAAGAACACTAACAAAAACAAAACAAACCCTTCATAGAACACCCCAAATCCAATATGCTGCAGTTTCACAGTCAAGTATTAAGCAATTAAGTACCCATGAAAGCAACAACTATAACTTGATTAGAAACCAGAAGAAAAAACAAAAAGCAACCCAGAAAAAGGTAGAGGGAGAGGAAATGGTTAAACAAACCGGGATCAATCTCTTCACTGATGAGCTGAATCAGTATTTTCTGACCAAACCCACTCATTAGAAGTTCCCATTGATGCTCAATCTTTTCCGTGATCTTCTCCTTCATCTTCTTCCTTATTGTCACCACCGCCCGCACTTCAATCCCGTCTTTCGCCTGAGAACCGGATGCCATGGACCCATTCACGTCCTTACCCTCCACTAACTTGCCAGCTCCCTCCACCGCCTTGTCTTCACTACTGATCACGGCCCGAACGGTAAGGCAGGACGCCGAGTACCACCCCGAGCGGGACATCCGGGACAACCGGGAAACCCCATTTACGGCCGGAGCTCGCCGGAGTGGATTGCCGAAAAAGGTTGACTTAAATGGAGAGAGTGGCTTGAGTGCAAACATGTTTCCCGTGGAAAGTTGATTTTTGAAAAATGGTAAAATTGGAGGATCTTATACACGGAAAGCGAGACACCGAAGCTATTTCCAGAGAAGGAAGGATGTCGTTTTGTTGGCTTTGCAATGCCGTTTCGAGGTGTGCTACGTATAATACATTTTTTCTTTTTAACATTAGATAATTAGATGTTTGGCATAACAATAATTTAAATATTAAATTTTAATCTCAAAATTAAGATTTTTAATTTAATAGGTCTTGTTGGTAATTGTAATGGAGTTTTTTTACCAATGCCTAGCAACACATATAATGCAATTTTTCATTAATTTATAGGGCTGCTTGTTTTTCAATTTAAACTATATCAAACTATAAAATTAAAATTATTAGACGAGAAAGGATAATTATGTGTCACTCTCTTCAAATTTAAAGAATATTATTTTACAGTTTAATACAATTTATAATTTATAAAAGTGTTTGAATTATTATTTTAAAAACAATTATCAATTATTAACTCTAATTAAATAGATTAAATATTTTAAATTATAAATAATAAACGTTATCAATTATTAGATATTATCTATCAATTGTCAAGTTCATTTAAACCGCTAATCCAAACACTTTCTATACAAGAGACACAAAAATCAATATTAATTATAGTATCAATATTATAATTTTAATTAATTAAATTAAAATTAT
>BPVZ01000169.1:122651-132680 GCA_020521535.1 Rubroshorea leprosula | reverse complement strand
ATAGGATGGGAGGGGAAGGGGAATAAGGGACAAAGGACCACACAAGTCATTACAAAAATTTATATTTAAAAGTAATTTTTTTTTTGAACGGAATATAATTTTTGGAGAGGAAAATTCAAACTATAGTCTTAGAAATGACTAATGAGGGATATATATTATGATAAGGTGTATAGTTAGTTATTGAGTCATGAGGTACATGTATATAATTAATTAAAAGTAATGATAAAAAGATTTCATTATTAGTAGTTTTTATATTTAAATAATTTTTAGCTAATATATGTAAACCAGACATGACATTTTCTACCTTATGGAAATAAAAAAAAAACGTATATTCTTTTAAGGTAAAAATTAGAAATTAAATTTTAATCATATGATTAAAAAAATAATTTTATCACTAAATTATATACTTAATAGTCTCAACAAAATATATATATATTATACAATCATATTAGACTCACTATCATTGTTGTATGTATCCAATAATTTCTATTTTACCGTAAACGGCCAACTCTTACAAATTCTCCATTTGATGCACCTACCCTGACAATCTAACGATACCTGAAATGCCGTTATCAGCGTCACAGTATCTGTAACTTCTCGATGTTCTCCCTCAACTTCAAAACACTGTGATTTTACATTTTCACCAACGAAGGACAGAAAAAGGTAGACAGAAAAATTATTGAAAACTTAGACATCACTTATTCCTCCCTTCCTAAAGTTGCAACCTTTCTCTACTTTTCTGCTTCATTTTTCAACAACTTTGTTCACATTTGACCCAGCACACAACAAATATAATAACAATAATGGAGGAGATAAGGAACACGATCACCTCAACCTCGTACACAGTGGGTTCTTCAGAGAAGGTAGGAATCAATCCCGCATTAGCTCTTCATCAATCTTCTTCTATACAGTATACTTGTGTTCATTATCCTGGGTTTCTCAGTTACCAAATCATCTCTGTGGTTGTTTATTCAATTCTCATGTATTCTTCCTGCATACCCTTTTTCTGGTATGTTTTGATTTTGTTATTGGGTCTGATCATGCCTGGATCTGATGCCATTATTTGGATTTTATTATTGTTTTGATGAGTTGTGAACTGTGAAGTAGGTAGTCTGTCTTTTCTCTCTGATTCAAAGATTCAATCTTTTGATGCTGATCATCTACAATTGTTTGATTGCAAACTGAATTATATTTAAATGCAAATATCTGTTTTTAGTTGTTCCCTCTTGTAATGATGGGTAATTCCATCTTAATGTGGTCAGGCATGATTATTTATTCTTTTGAGTAATTCAACCGATTACATATTTAAAGCTCTTCAGTTTTAGAATCAACTGGGGGTGGGCATCTGACGCAATCTTATATCTTCGTTGCTTACTTGTTTGTGGAGGGAGGACTTTTTCTCGTTCATGTAGTAGTTAGTTTGAAAAAAAAAAAATGCTTTTATTTTGGTGTCTTATTGCTTCCATTTGGCTTTATAAGCTAATGAAATGCTAGAAAAGTTTGATTGGACAGATTACCCAAAAACATTAGGGTCTTGGATGTATGCTGGGAGTTGGGACCTGCCTTCTATTCATATTTTCTTTCAGTGTCTTCTCTTGTTCATTTGTTCTGGTTGTTCCTTTACTGTTGTCCTCCACCATCTGTGAACACCATGACCTTCTTTGGTACTAAAAGCATGTTCTTTGCGCCATTTTGATCCTTTTCATTTTATTTACATGTGTGTTATTTAAGGTTGTTAATTTTTCTATATCTTTCTAACTAATATTTAATTCTCATGGTAGTTTGTTCTCTATTGATCTTTATAGGTATGGTTCTTTTTAAGGACATGAAGGCCTTTTGACTTACTCTGTAAATTAAGACTGAAACCAGTATTACTCTAAACAATGGTTCTTGGGATAAGAACTAAGAGCCGGAAAAGCACAGCAGTTCGATGTGATTATTCTGTACATGTTAAGGAGATAAAGCCTTGGCCGCCATCGGAGTCCCTGAGATCTGCACAATCTGTTTTGCTTCAATGGGAGAATGGTGATGAAGGTTCTGGGTCCTTAACTTCTAGTGTTGGGGATGGGAAAATTGAGTTCAGTGAGTCTTTCAGACTTCCAGTGACTTTATATCAAGAATCGTCCAGAAAAGGCACTGCTCGTGATAGTTTCCAAAAGAATGTTTTACAGTTTAACTTGTATGAACATCGAAAGGATAAGGGAGCAAAAGGTCAATTTTTGGGATCTGCTGTTATAAACCTTGCAGATTATGGGGCCATCAAGGAAACTATCACCATTAGCTGTCCTATTAGCTTCAAAAGGAGTTCAAGAAACATGGTGCAATCAGTTCTTCATGTTAATATTCAGCCTTTTGATAAAGATAGCTCCAGCTCATCTACAAAGGACAGTTTGTCAAAACAAGTGTCACTGGACAAGGATGGAAGTGAATCTGTTTATGAATCTATGAATGAAGGAAATGATGAGGAAACAGAGATTGCATCTTTTACTGACGACGACGATGATGATGTTGCCTCACATTCATCACTGGCTACCACTTCTTCTGCTCTAGATCCTTCTGGAGGTTTGCATGGTAAAAATGATAAGGTATTTAACAACACCACACCCTTCTCTTCACCTGTTTCCTTTTTTTTTTTTGTGGGGGGGGTGGTGTAAAATTGCTTTCTCTATAAGATTGAGCATTTTGGCAATACTCTGTGAAATTTTATCATCTTGGAATAGGTCCAGCTGAAACAGATCAATTTCATTTGTTGGTGAGTGATGGATAAAATTTGTTCGTATGATATGCTAAATTGACTTGGTGGATTCTCTTCCCTTCTTATTTCCTTGAGTATCATATTTTAGGGTTTGACAATGAACAAAAAAGGATTTTCATTCTCCTACTTGCAGGCCACAGCTCACAGCTCATGGTAGTTTCTATTGAAACTAGATTTTATGTACATAAGTTTTCTTCTAGACACTTGAAGCTATGAAGTTGCTTGAATTCTATAAGAAGAGTAAATAGGTGTTAATGATTTTCATTTTTGAAAGGCATATCTTAAATAAATTGATTTACAGTGAGGCATATTGCTAGTAGTTTTGAGAAGATAGGGGACATCAGTTTTTAATATACTGCCAGTGCACTGCTGATCTAAGTTCTTTGGTTCTGGTTCACTTTGTGCTAATGAACCTAATAGTTCCAAAATTTAAATGATTCAATAGTATTTGCTACTAACTGCAGATTAGATCAGAATCAGTAAAGGACGACATTGGAAGGGTTGAGACTGCTGTACCTTCAGATGGCCTGCATTCAAGCTTAGGGGTGCATCCAGTGGCTGAAGGACTCAGACGTGTAAATGGGAGCTCAACCCCCTTGCCTATGAAGGGTGAAATTGGAAGGGTTGAGACCACTCTATCATCAGCCTGCCTGGATTCTAACTCAGGTGTGACTTCAGTGGTTGAAGGACTCAGACAAGTAAATGGGAGCTCAGAATCCTTGCCTTCAAAAAATGTATTCTCCAAAGTGCAGAATCCTGAGGGTAGAGTCACATTCTTAGATATGTGTGAAAAGGTGGATGTAAACTCAAACCAAACAAACTATAATGACCCTCCTATGAATAGGGAGGATGGTAAAGCCTGGAAGGATGCTGAAAACAATGCAAAGGAATCTTTAACTCACAATTTTCATATCAAGACCAAGGAGGAAAAGGAGCAACAAGGGAATGGACAAGGTAGACATACGGCACAAGGTAATGGACATGGTAGACATATGGTTGATGTGAAAAAACATCCTCCAGAGGACACATTTCTTCATGAATCACCCAAAGATGCTCTGAGAAGGCAAGTCAATTTTAGAAATAATAGTCTTGCATCTAGCCAGGCAACATCTGTTGTGCAAGGTCCTTCCACTAGAAGTGATAGATTAAAGAAGTTGAAGTCTGTTCAGTTAAATTTTGACTCAGCTAATGACAGCAGTGGTTTGCTTGAAAAGAGCCATTTCATGTCTAAGGCAAATGATATTCCTAAAGATATTCCTGATGCTGCTAAAGGAGATGCACCAATCAGTAGGGAAGAAACAGTAAACAGCTTTTCCAATGACAAAGCTGAATTGGAGTCTAAAATTGAAATGCTTGAAGAAGAATTGGAGTCTAAAATTGATTCAGCTAAGAGCACTGGGCTCCTCAAAGAGAACCATTTCACGTCTAAGGCAACCATTATTCCTAAAGAGATTCCTGATGCTGCTAAAGGAGATGCACTAATCAAAAGGGAAGAAACATCAAACAGCTTTTCCAACAACAAAGCTGAATTTGAGTCTAAAATTGAAATGCTTGAAGAAGAATTAAAAGAAGCTGCTGCCATGGAGGTCAGCCTTTATTCTGTTGTTGCTGAACATGGGAGTTCTCCAAACAAGGTTCATGCTCCAGCAAGACGTGTTTCTAGATTCTATGTTCATGCTTGCAAGGCAAGTTCCCAAGCTAAGAGGGCGAATGCAGCTAGGGCTGCTCTTTCGGGATTGGTTATGGTTTCTAAAGCTTGTGGAAATGATGTTCCAAGGTGTGTATTAATGGGAGCTCAACCCCCATGCCAGTTAATTGTCTATTACTTCCGAAAAGGTTTATCCTTTCTAAGTATCTGGATTCATTATTCTAAGATTGCTGTGAAATAGGTGATGCTTTTAAGACAATATGAGTATATCTATCAATATGCCTAGACGTGTTTGTTTCTTCTATTTCTAAAATTTCTTCCTTTTTCTTTTCCCCTGGAAAGCCATCCTTTTTACTTGTTCATTTGATAGTTCATCAATTACTCTTTTCTCTTCACAGGTTGACTTTCTGGTTGTCAAATTCAATTGTCTTAAGAGCAATTGTTAACCAGGCTGTTAGGGAAATGCAGCTTTCTGCTGGACAATGCTTCAGCAGAAATAGCAGGAGAAGTGCATCAGAAGCGTCCTCTCCTCAAGATGAAAAGGAAAGCATTCCATTAGAAAGTTCTGATGACTGGGAGGACCCTCAAACATTTTTAGTTGCATTGGAGAAGTTTGAAGCATGGATTTTTTCCCGAATTGTTGAGTCTGTATGGTGGCAGGTCTGTTTCTTCCTTTCAAGTTTAATGAGGAGCTTCTTTACTTTTCATCACTAATGCGATTTCCCTGATTTTTGCTTTTCAGACATTGACACCACATATGCAGTCTGCAGCTGCAAAGAGCTCAACATTGAAAAAAGCCTCAACTAGGAGATATGGATTGAGCGATCAAGAGCAGGGAAATTTTTCTATTGAGCTTTGGAAGAAGGCTTTCAAAGATGCCTGTGAGAGGCTTTGTCCCCTCCGAGCTGGAGGGCATGAGTGTGGCTGCTTGCACATGCTGTCTAAATTGGTACAGTCGCAAATTGAAATCTCCCTCCTGAATATGCATGACCCAATTAGGCCTAATGCAGCTCATAATTAAGTTCTTGTCTTGATATCCCTACCCATCTTCTTTAGTCTTCTATTTACCAGGTTGATGATGTTAGTAATGCAGTTAACAGATTTTGTAATGTTCTGTTTCTGTCATTAGGTAATGGTGCAGTTGGTAGGTAGATTAGATGTGGCAATGTTCAATGCTATTCTTCGTGAATCAGCTGAAGAGATGCCCACAGATCCTGTTTCTGATCCCATTAGTGATCCAAGAGTTCTTCCTATTCCTGCCGGAAAATCAAGTTTTGGGGCAGGTGTACAACTAAAAAATGCTGTGAGTATTTAATGCCTCATTCTGTTGGACATATTTTAATGCGTCCCATTTTGCTGATGAGAAAGATTTTTGCCTCCTAGATTCAACAGTGATTCTTTTACCATCTTTCCTCCCATGTATGCTTATCTCACATTGATGCATGCACATCTCTGCATCTTGACCAAAATTGTGAAATCAAGTTATGCTTAAGCCATCTGATGTCTTCATCCCAATATTACCAACAGAAAGGTGGAAATCTGATTCTACCTTTGATAATGTAAAGAGAAGGTTTGGAAGTTTTGGTTGTCTTGCTTTCTGTTGATTGAAGGGTTTTTCTCTATTATCCGTATGTTGCCAGATTGGGACCTGGTCAAGATGGCTTACAGATCTATTTGGTATTGATGATAATGACTGTCCTGAAGTTGACAATGAAGTAGATGATGATCAAAATGCCGGATCTGAAGCATCATTCTTCAAGCCTTTCTCTCTTCTCAATGCGTTGAGTGACCTCTTAATGCTTCCATCTGAAATGCTTGCAGATAAGTCTACAAGAAAAGAGGTATATAAAAGCTTGGTTGCAACATTTGTTCTCAACACACTTTTCCCAGCATATGCTGTTTCCCTCTCTATTAATATCATTTTCCGTTTGCATTTCATTTTTTAAGGTCTGCCCCAAGTTCAGTGCACCGTTAATAATGAGGGTTCTTGACTGTTTTGTCCCTGATGAGTTCAGCCCGAAGCCAGTTCCAGAGACAGTTTTTAAAGCCTTAGATGAGGTTTGTTCATTTCAGAAAACCAATAAATTTGCTTGAAATGTTTGTTTCTCTATTTATTTTCATTCATGGGGGATGTTGCTAATCCTCTTGGCATCGATACAGGACCAATCTGAGCCTGAGGAAGGGTCTATCACGAGCTTCCCATGCACAGCCACTCCTACAGTATATTCACCACCATCTGCAGCTTCACTAGCTGGTATCATAGGGGAGATAGGCAATCAAACGCTGCAAAGGAGCAAGTCATCAGTGCTTAAAAAATCATACACCAGTGACGATGAACTTGATGAGTTGGATTCACCCCTTACTTTGTTCATGACCGAGAACTCCCGAGCTTCTCCTACCACAAAAGCACCCAACTGGATGCCAAACAGAATGGGAGGTCGAAAGGTTGTCCGCTATCAGCTTCTCCGAGAGGTTTGGAATAATGGTGAAGAGTAATGAGGTATTGTTTACTCTCTGTCAAGTGTTCGACATATAATGCTCTAGAATTCTCTCATTTGTGCTGAATTTTGTCTATAGCTATTAGAGGTATTTTGCATAATAATTACATCACTGTACAGATGACGAACAATATTCATGTTATTTTCTTTCATCTGGTCGGGAATAGAATGAGATATATAAAACCTTGGAGAAGATTCTAAAAACTTCCAAGCGAAGGCCTTAGATGGTTATATAAAACCTAGTTCCAAAGGTGATTACAACCATTTCTAATCAGTCAACTACAAGAACTTTCTGATATTCCTTACCCGTTATAGCTTTCTCATACTGTCCTCATGATTTAATATCCCACTACTATCTAGAAACAGTTTCAGCGAGTTCTTGGAGAAGCCACTCACCATTACCACTCCTTTTTTACGGCTTGGAACTGGAGTTGCTGAGGAGTTTCTGAGGTTCCAGAACACTATCTCTGACGCTCCGGCCTCATGGAACTTTCTTGTTATTGCTTCGTGGTCTGTCTCCTAGGAACGAGCTGATACCTGGTCAAACTCCATGTCAGTAAACACAAACAGCCGTTTAATCATCTGATCTTCTGTAATGTTCTTTTTCTTGGCAGCCTCCAAAATCCTGTCGAAAACCTTCTGAAAATGTGTTCATCTTCCAATGCATCCTGTCTATGGACTTAATATTGGAATGAAGATCATCTCCCTGAATGATTTGAAGTTGAGGATTATAGCTGAATGTGATGAGTTTTCCTTTCAATGGTTCTTCACTCAGATCAGAAACCAATAGTCCAAGTGCAATCCTTATGTCCAACGGAATTCCAAACATGCTTCGAGAGACATCACAAATGGCAAAGGCAGTTACTTAGCTTCCCAATAGCAGAAAGATCCTCCACCATTCTCTGCCACTGTAAAACTGCAACTTCATTTTTGTCATCTTTACTATCTCTTAATGATGAGATGATCTCATGAGGGAGCAATGCTCCTGCTGCGATTTTTTTCTTTCCCTGCTTGACAACCCCTTGGAATTTCATAAATCGTTCTTGGTCATGCACCAAGAAGATGTTATTATAATTTTTCATGGCAATTGAGGGCACTCTCTTGCAGGGAAGCAAATCCCACTTTTTCGCAGACATGTAAACTTCCGGTATCTGCAAGGCTTTGCGTAGGGGAACGAGGACTTCTTTCCTAAGACGATCTCAGACCCTGTAAGTGTAATGAGCCTCTTCTATGCCTTCATATTGAGGGTATGAATCACGAGGGAAAAGCCTCCTTGCCATGCTCTCACATAAGAGTGTTGAATTATCATAGGGGGAGTAAAGAGAAGGGCACCATTTTGCAGCCAGGCTAATCTTGTACAGCTTACCGGAGCTCAAATTCTCCATATCCGATTTCAAATGCTTGGCAAAAACATCTGTCATCCTGTTGTGTAAAAACTGACATACTGGGTCATTGTTGTACCTTTCGAGGCCTTTTCCAGCTGCTGCAAGTCTTCTTTCCTCTCTCCAAAGATCACATCTTCTCCGTCTTGGTAGCCTTGTAGCTATTTTCTGAATATCAGCCCCATCCAGAAGTAGAGAGAGAATTTCAGGCAAGTCCTTAAAGTAACCAAATTCACGGATTGAATCACTATTTGATGCC
The DNA here is from genome assembly GCA_020521535.1 of Rubroshorea leprosula. Lineage (NCBI taxonomy): Eukaryota > Viridiplantae > Streptophyta > Magnoliopsida > Malvales > Dipterocarpaceae > Rubroshorea > Rubroshorea leprosula. The sequence continues at coordinate 124,138 of BPVZ01000169.1, read as the reverse complement.
AGCATTTCGGGGTGATTTTGATGAAGCCACAAAGCCAACTCATAAAATCCCTCCCTATCTGACTTCCCAGTCCCTCTAATGCCTCTCAAGTTGCATACAAGTTTTAAGGACAGTCAGCGGAGCTTGCTCCCAAGCTGATTGCAGTTTACGGGTTACCTCTGTTGCTGGCTGTGTCAGGAACCTCCTGGAAGAAGAAATCCAGACATTGGTTTCCACTGGAAAGATATGTTGGAGAGCAGTTCTCTGTGCAACCCATAAAAGTGTATGGAGGTGGTACAGTTCTACAAGCATTATTGAAGTTGGACACCATAGGGTTGATAAAAGGGTCACTGGTAATAGTAGCTGTACTTTGCTTCACTGTCTCTTCCATTTTTGCTTGGCCAGCAAAGAAGAGAGACAGATTTATGGAAGGCCGATCAGTGGAATGGGAGGACTCGTGTCTGAAGTTCCCCTGCTGAGATGAGAAATGCGACTGTTTGCTTGTTAGAAAAATTGCTAGAAGCAAGTATGTCCAATTCTGGATAACCCAGTCAGATGCATTTCATTCTGGGGGGAAGATACCAACATTCCCATGCCCCACTTCAGCTTTCCAGAATCCGAGGAAACCTCAAATTATGATAAGAACATTAATTACTGCATCTCTCATTGATAATGCTAACAAAAACCAAGTGACTCAAAACATGCAAGAAGAAGGCAAGTGAGGCTACAGTCTAATTTATAAAAACATCTTTCTTTACGATTTTTCCTGTAGATTTAGCAGCTTGACGGAGAAAATCACTATCTGATATATGTATGCTTATTTTGATTAGAATCGGAAAGAGATTTATTTGGAACTTAAATTGGACTGAAAACATTAGATCACATGAAATGACAAGTTTGATTAGATAATATTATCTTTGGTTGGATCAAATGAATATGAAAAAACAGCTAACAACACTAATCCTTAAGTTTAACAGCAGATCTAACAAGATGCAGCCGAACAAAAACAGGATTCATCTCTGAAAGAATTTCTTTAGGCCTTAAATCCCTAAGAAGAAACTTCTTTCTAAAGATGGAGAAGTACCTTTAATCGGCAGCATTTTTCTGAAAATCCGTTTGGAGAACCGATGGATCTCTGCATTGTCTTCTCAAAAGCTGAAATCAAGAGAACGGGTATCAGAAATTAGATTGATCAATTAAGGCAATCTCTCAGGAACTTATTCATGAAGATTGTGTAGAAAGGGAAGGATGATGATGAAGCGTACAAGGACCGGAGATCTAAGCCAGAAATAGTAAGAATCTGAAGAAAGGTTTAAGCAGGGTTTTCAGAATTTGAGGGAAGGGGAAAATTAATATTTTCTCGAACGTTTTAAAAAAATTAGTACTTGGTGTCCAAGTATTTGCATGAAATAATGATGCAATCCTTTATTTCAATTAGTCATTTGGCGCGGTGATATAAGTATAAATTTTTTAATTATTTTTTTATATCATTTTTATATATTATTAAA
>BPVZ01000169.1:109244-122551 GCA_020521535.1 Rubroshorea leprosula | reverse complement strand
TTAGTCATTTGGCGCGGTGATATAAGTATAAAATTTTTAATTATTTTTTATATAATTTTTATATATTATTAAATGAATAAATATATTTAATTATTTAATTAACACATAAAATTATATTAAAAAGTAATATGAAAAAATTATTTTTAAATTATTTTCTTAGTTATTTTAATAGATATATTTTGAAAAAATCTAAATAAATTTAAATTTAACCTCCTATTTTTTCTCATGACAAGCTAAAATTCATTTGTACAATTTTTATTTATAACTTCTATAAATTATTAAATAACTATATGCATACAAATCTTAATAAAGTAAAAAAAAAAAAATATCAATTATTATATGACATATAATGTTGTGTAAAAGAATTATATATAAAAATCACTTTTTTTATTTTTAGTTACATAAGCCAGATAATTAAGTACTGAATTGGAGGTCCTTGGCCTACAGACTCAACATACTCCCATTCATTCCTCTAAGTAGCGCGAGCTGACTTCACGTGGCCGTGCTTCGAACGCATTCAATCCTTATCGAGATGATAAGAGTATGATGCCATGGCATCAGCACACCATTTGCAATTGAACCTTCAGCTCTGATAGGGGGAGTCCAGGATATTTTGACATTCATGAAAGACTACAGTTCAGGAGTTTGAACATGATTACTGATTACAATGCAATTACACAGTTGAAGTTATCCAACTTCAGAACTTCCATTACAACTATTGCAGCAGTGGCCAGTCATCTTTTTGTCCACCTGCCAATACCAGCACAAAAATCTGTTATCTTATCATGTTGAAAACAAGTCATAATCTACATAGAATCAGGTTGAATATTTGCCAGATAAGGCAGGGTCACAAGACTCGCATGCAATGAATTCCATTTCAGACACTGATTGGTATACATCCAGCCTCATGTATTTCTTCTTTGTACAGGGTGCAAAAAGCAATAAATATGTGGACATGATATGCAGCCTTGCCAATATGGGGAAAGAACAAGATATCTTACAGTTTGGATAAGCCACCATTGATTGGACTCCTTAATACATCATAGTGTCCATAACCATGATACAGCACTCGGATGGGGTCTTCCTTACCATACTCTTGACCATATTCAGCTATGATTTTGAGGCAGCGAGAATTTTTCTCATGCATGTGGACTGTGATTGGCATCCTAAACAATTCACAAGTGATAAATATGAAAATTTTCAAATATTCATAAATTGAAAGTGTGTATCGACTTACTTGTATTGTATCCATGAGTTAATATGCATGAATTCTCAATTTTGATTTTGTAGAAATAGCTGAATGTTATAATTAGCAGGGGCACGGCCACCTTAGGAGATTGTTAGGACAACTTATGTACAAAGGTAAAATACATAAGCTGTTGATTGAAAATGTAATCTGTATTTTTCTTTTAATGAATATGAGTAAGTGTTTACATCTCTCCTACCAGGTACATTGAGCATGAATGCTGGTTAACAAAAATTGTATACTCTTGGGACAAGCTTCAAAGCAGATAGCTAAAGGAAAAGGGAAGAGAAACAACATACCTTAGAACATGTGAGCTAATAAGCAGCTCAGGTTCTCCTCCCCAAATATGTGGCTGCCTCATCCGCCTAACATATGATTCAAAATCTCCCTCAACAAACCTGCCAAATACATGAAGATTTAGTTGCACGAATCCCTGAAACCATCCACTCATCAAGATTGGCAGGCTTGCCATATGGTTACAGCTATAAACTTCTGAGTTAATAGTAAGAATATTTTGCATGAAAAAAATGTAAGAAAAAGAAAACAGTAAAGGGATTTCTGCTCATGTTGAAGCCTTAACTTTGAATTTTTCATCAAATGAATATGATTGTTAAACTTGTTCACAAATTCAAATGACCTAACCTTCTTCCTTAATTGGCAAATCCCTAAAAATTACTTAACATGAATGTCCATAACCACATCCAAGAATCTGCCATAAAACTTACCATTCTGTGTCTGCTCTCCTCTTGATGAATTCATCTGCAACCTGAACAGATCAAAACTCAAAACAGAATAAGATGGAAGGGAATGAGAGGCATTAGTAAAAAAATGATAAATAAATAAACTTGTATTTGGAATCCAATCAAGGACTGAAGGGAATTTAAAGCAATACCGAAAATGCATTTGTCACAATAGGCAATGGAAAACAGGACACAAATATTAATTCAAATTAGGCAAAAGATCTTATGAAAGTAAACCCTCTCACAACTAATGAAAACATTTTCACAAACAACAAATTCATGAATTCTACCCGATCGAACCAAAATCCTAATAATGCTTGATGGGAAGTTGCGATTTCTCAACCTCTAAAGACCATATGAAATGGTTTGGCGAAATAACATAATTAAAAGCTGAAGATTTGAGAAATAGCATGAGCCACCATATGAAATCAGGTCGGGGTCTAGTACCTTATCCCTGAGCTCATCTGCAAGTTGTTTCTGGGTTCTTTCACTAGGAGATTTCTTCCCAGTTCTCAGTGACGCACCATGAACCACAGAACGGAACAAACACCTTCCATCTCCAGTTATGCCTGTATTAAACAAAGAGTTCAAATACACAAAATTGAAAATGCATTCATTACACAAATCAAACACAATCTTCGCTAAAATTTCAAGATATGTAAAACAAATCAGACCTTCCTCATCCTCAAAATCCATATAAAGCACAAAAAACATTACAAAAATCCAAAAAAAAAAAAAGAAAAAAGAGATAACGATCAGTCAATAACCGCAGCCACGAAGTCATGCAAAGGCTTCGCATTACATTCAAGAAAAGCATCAAACTGTACTTAGATTCTTCCTTTCTTTGAACCAAATGAAAAATTTGCCAAACAAATCACAAATTTATCCGCACATACGAATTGTTTCATATCGACTGGTGCCGGTACCAAGCGAATACTCCAGCGTCGGCATTTTTTCGTTCTCTAAAAAACGTTTAAAGAAATGCAGGTTTCGACCATCGATGGACGGCAGTTCGCCGGTTCCGATTCCGAAGAATAAACGGACGAAGATGTAAAGATTACCTGAGAATAACTTTTAAATCTTGAGGCTGAAAATGATAACCACATATTTCAGAGAATCGAATTAGAATTCGAACTCGATGCCTTTTGATTTCATAAGCAATTTTCCTTTTCATTCAGATTTCAATTCAGGATGATCAATTCTGTACATACCCTAGAATGAAACAAATTTTCCCAGGATTAACTGATGATAAATTAATTAGTTCTCAAATTTGTTGACTATTAGCAAATAAGCCCTTTGCGTTTTCTTTAGTGCCAAATCCACCCACTATTTGTCTAGTTTTAAAAATCCCCCCAAAACCATCCACCATTCCTGCAAAAAAATGAACTTTAATTTAAGGACTATTTGCAATTGGAAAGTTGTACAAACTTAATTTGTAAAGTTCTCTTTTAATTAGACGTTTAGGTTAACAACTTAAATAGTGAGAAAAACAAGTTGTCAATGGCTTATGGTTATTATTTATATTTAGTTTTTTTTAGCCTATAATCTTAAGATACAAATTAAAAGTATCATTTTACAATAATTTTATATAAAAAAATATATAAAATAAATCTTAATTTTAAAATTAATACAATGTGAATAAATTTAATTAAATATTATGTTTTATTCTTTTAAGATTCTGTGCTAAAAAAACCCTTTATATTTTAAATATTTTTATAATAAAACTAAAATTCTGTGAGTAACAAAGCAAATAAAACTAAAATTTCCAAATAAATGAAACACAAGCAATTGTGTGGTTGAAAATTGTTTATGCAAACAAAATTAAATCTTAAATAAACACAAACCACACCTCACGAGTTCTTAGGAGGAGGCTTTTAAATTAGAAGCGTATAAACGCACAATACGTTATTTTTAATTACCTTTTTAATAAAATAATTATTGATGATCGTATTGTTGTTTTTCAATCAACTTGTTTAATTTTAATTTTGGGAGTTTGATGCCAAGATTTGAGCTTCATTTTACTTGTCTTTGGGTTTTTGGTCTTCGACTAGTCGACTACACAAAGAGCTGTGTTTGTAATATTGAAATTACTTTGTTTCTTTTTTATCTTTTAATTTTATATTTCTATTTTTTTACTCTTTGGATAGGACTGAGCTTCGATCTTTTGATAACTCATATCAACATAAAGCAGAACGAGAGAATTCCATCTAACAATTGGTATTTATGTGATATTTATTTTTTTTTATTTTTAATTAATTCAAAGTTTAGAAACTAATTTTATTTGAAATTTGACCAATTTAAGGATTGAAATTGCTTATTCAATTTTTAGGTGCCACATAAGCTGAACTTAAACTCTGTTGAAGTGCCTGGTTGAACTAATTTTTTCAGATAAAAAGGGTTGTTAATTAATATCTCGTTATTAATAATTATTAATATTTATAATTTAATATATCTAATTATTTAATTAAAACTAATAATTGTCTCTAAAAAGTTAAAAAATAACGTCAACGAATTAAGTAATTCAGTGATTATTTCATTTCGTTAAAAGTAATATATCATAAGTTTAAGTCGCATAATAGAGGTGAAATAAGGAATGAGAGATAATTGCTTATTGATATACAATCAAGATTAAAAAAAATAAAAAAATTAAAAAATAACCTTTAGTTGAACGGCTAAGAATCTGTGCTTATTTGCTTCAAATTTAGCCATGACATATTCCTGCTAAATCTACGAGAGCCGTTCCTTCATTTCACCGTTGGTTTTCCTTTTTGTTTCATTTTTGTTTAATGATCTAATTCTTTCCTAAAACCAGTTCTCCACTTTTTTATAAATTCGTCAGCAAATTTTCTATTTTTCTGCAATTTTTAAGAAATCTTTTCCTTCTAATTTCTCCAAGGGAGGAACATTTCGATGGGCAATTGAATTTTTGCGGAATATTTCTCTTCAGCGGTACGAATCTTTACTCAAATTTTTTCATATTATTTCGATTTTTTTTTAAATGTCTATAGAGTGAATTTTTCTTGGATAATTCTTCTCTCCTCTCTTCTTTTCTTATTTGAATTTTTACATGCATTTTTTAATTTATAAAAAATACAACCTTCTTTATTTCTTAAATTCTTCTTTCACTTTATCTAATATTTAAATTTCATGTTCTTAAATATTAAACCACTCCCTTTGATAAATTTTTATACGAATTTACAAACAGAATGCCTTTGATTTTTATTTTTCTTCAATCAAAATTTGAAAATTTTTCTTAGAAGATTTTCACAGAATATTTCCTGTTTGCTTCTCTGTTTTTCATATTCAGAATTCTTCTTCTCTATTGAAGTGCAGAAAACCTAAAACTTAAAAGAGCTAAATTTATTAGGGATCAACAGCGCCAGGCAGCAGAATGAGTTGTTGCAGACGTCGTCGTCCATTGGAGGCATGTGGACTTTCAATGTATGCTATAGCACAAAGTGTTTACACAAAAACGCAAGGTCTAAACGGACCATTAGGTTCAATGATGAAGAAGACAACAAAACTAGTTGCTGCGTTTTCTCCTCTTCTCTGTGCCTTGCAATGCCAATTGTTAGTCATTATTAGTTTCCTTGATGATTACATTCTTGCTTTGGAATCCAAGGTTGAAAATATTTTCCCACCAACAAAGCATATATTCGATAAAACTGATGATTTTGTAAGAACAGTCGAAACTCTCCCTGCAAAATTTGAGGATGCAATGAACAAATTCCCAATGATCATCCATCATGTTCCATTGTTGGATTGGACATTGGTTCACACCATCTCCTGGCTCAATTTCTTGACCTCGATATTAACATATTGGGGGTTGCATGGTACAAAGGAAAAAGAAATTGGAATTGATAAAGACTACAACGAGTACATGGATCAATCAACAACAATTAACAAAGCTCATCATCATCATACAGTGGAATCGTCCTCAAATCGGGTTATGAAAGGTACTTATAAAGAGGTGTTGGAGAAGGGGATGTCAAAGAATGAAGAAAAGAAAGAGGATTTTGGAAAGAAAGGTGAGGCTTTTAAGGAAGGAGAAGAGAAGGATATCATGGTGAGTGGTGATCCTATTCTAGAGCTGTTTGAGTCGACTTGGCTAATGAGGCCTACAAGCAAAGGCAGAGATAATATGCTTTCAAGATCAGTTTCGTATACTTAAATGGGCTTAATTAGATGGAAAATTATGGTAATAGACAAAACTTATCATAACTCTGAATCAGAAAATATACAAATTAAGATGTTAATTTTGTATTTTTTTTATTTTTTTATTTTTGAACAAGGGAGAATTTATAGGGGAAGGAAAGTAAGGTTGGAATTTGAATCTAGGTTATTATGTCCACCACACCCATTCAAGGGGTGACCTGGTGGGTTGGACTTATATTTTTTTATTTAAAAATATTAACATTGTTAATTTTTAAATAAGGAATATAACTTTTATTTTTTTCTATTTAAAGATATCAACTTTTAATAGTCTAGTTAAATGTTCATTTGTGACGTTTGTATTAATATCTAAACTAAATAAAAAAAATTAAAAGTTAATATTTTTAAATAAAAAAAATAAAAAAATTTAAAAATATTAACAATAATTTTTAAATAAGGATTATAACTTTTATTTTTTTTATTTAAGAATGTTTATTTTTAATATTTTATTTAAATGTCCATTTGTGATGTTTGTAGTAATATCTAAACTAAATAAAAAAATTAAAAATTAATATTTTTAAATAAAAAAATAAAAATTAACATTTTTATTTAAAAACTAATAAAATTAATCTCTTTAATTAAAAAAATAAAATTGATATTCTTATTTATAACTTTTCTCACTTGTAAATCAAGTTAGACTTTGATGGAATTTTTTTTCTTAATTTATAGCATATCAATTGTCTATATGTTGACGACACAAATTAAAATTCCAGATTTGTGTTCTAAATATTGTAATGGAATATTTGCCATACTTCTATGTATTTATACGTCAAATTGATTGATGAGGGACATCATTGTCCTGTTCCTGAAAAACCAGATAAATGTGTAATTTACGGATTCAAGCACTGGCGAGGAAAATAACAAAGTTAAAAACTAAACGCCCACCGTGGGGCTCGAACCCACGACCACAAGGTTAAGAGCCTTGCGCTCTACCGACTGAGCTAGACGGGCTTCCTGTCACTAAAACCAAATACTTACTATTTAATAATAAAAGGAGATTTGAAATTGGTATATTCCCAATTCATAAAAAATAATAATAATAATAATAATAACAAAGTAGATTATATTACTAATATTAGTAATAAACTATGTTTTATCAATTTTTTTAAGTAAATGCATTTATGTTATTAACTTTTTTAAGTAAAAATGTATTTTGCCCCCTTTTCTTCCTTCATAAATAGAAATTATTTTATTTTTTTTGAAAATAAATAAGACATCAACCTCATAACATTAAAACCCATACATATAACACAGTTGAGTCAACAGGATGAAAAACCTGCTTTTCTTATTGTTATTATTATTATTATTATTATTATCATTATTATTATTATCATTATTATTATTATTATTATTATCATCTTGTTTTCATGTGGAAATTTTAGTAATCAATAATACCGCATTAGATACCGTTGTAGATTTGTTCATAAATAAGAACTTTTGATTATGAGATAGATTATACATGTATTCCTACACAGGTGTGGAAGGAGAAGACAGCCAAAAAAACCATAGAGGGCCTGTACATTTCTTCTCTATGAGAACGGCAAAAATCGATAATGCCCATCAGAACCAGACAGAAGAAATCGAAAAGATGCACAAGGGAAATTTACACTGGTGACCATTTAACACTGATAGACAGAGTAGCTCTTACTCCTCCACAGAAAGCTGAAGGCTTTTCCCATCGTCCGTCTTGATACTGATTTACATAGCGGCTTTGTTTCTGGAGCAGGTGGCTTAGCAGCAGGCGGAGACTCTTTGTTGCAGCTTTCAACGGATTGGTCTATATCAGCAGGTGACGGATCTCGTTGCCTTTGCTCCCGGAACAGCATCAAAAGTTTTTGTGCCTTCTCTTTGCCTCTTGTTGTTCCATTCACTGAAATTGATACTAAAGCCGGTATCACACCTTCTTGGAGGACCATTTGACTGCATTTCTCATTTCTGTTGCACAGAATCAGAAGACATGAGACTGCTTGCTCCTGCTCAATTGCCTCACCAGTGTCCATTATGGAAGCCAGTGCACTTATGAGGCCCAGGGCTGATATCATCTCTTCTCTTCCTGTATGACTTGAAGCTAAATTTAGCAAAACAGCAATGGATTTTTCTGTCCAGGCGTGGTCACCAGAAAGCAAAAGAGATTGGAGGCCACTGATGATGCCAGCAGAAAGGAGGATTTGGATATTAGTGGGAACTGTTGAGAGGTTATAGAGGGCATGAAGGGCATCAAGTTTGCATTGTGCTTCAGCATCACCTCCAAGGCGCTTGACTAGGAAAGGAACAGCCCTACTTGAGCCTATGATAGACTTTGCTTTTTCAAGGCAGGAAAGATTCAGATAGAGAGCAGTTGCTGACCCATGGGCATCAGACTTGGAGATCATTTCCTCCAGCAACGGAATTATTCCAGCTGCTAACATCAACTCTATGTTCCTGAGATCAAAGAAGGGAATGGTCAACAAAAGATTCAGCATCCCAACAAAACAACTAGATAAATTTGACAACCCAGATATTGTTCAAATGGTTTACCAAATAATTTTTTAATGAAATTGTCCATTTGAAAAACAATATTGGTAAACGCTGGCTGTCAATCGGCCATTGCTAAGAAAGATATCTCTGATAATGATGTTAAGGATGGAAACCAAAAATCTCTTACTGCCTTCTTTTTGTTTCATAGTTTTTTTTTTTTTTTGGATAGGTTTTGTTTCATAGCTAAGAAAGGAAAGGTATATAGCAAACTTCTCTCCTAATGATGCATTTTTGATCAAATTCAAAACAGAATTGATTCTATGACTGGTGAATTATGAACAAATCTTCTTCAAAGCTAACAAAACACAGTATATTCACAGCACTCTCAAAAAAAGGCAAGTAGTGAGTCACTGACAAATTTTCTCGTGCATGAAGTTCCGATTATCATTTTTACAATTATCTCCCTTTGTTCTCAAATCTTTAGAGCCATCAACATAAGGAATCCTAGCTCCACTTCAACTAGTGCATTGAACAGAGGCAAAGAATTCGGAAACCAATGTAATGCAGTTTCCACATTAAGACAAAAAAAAAATTAAAAAATCAGTTTTTTAATAGTTTACAGCCAAGAATGGATACACACCTGTTATTGTTGACAGCAAGGTTAAAAAGGGCCATAGCACCAATTTCCTGAGCAATTGCATTATTTTCATGCATGCTTGACTCTAGAAAATGCAGCAATGCTTCAACAAAGCCATTAGCCCCCATAAAAATCCTGGCCTCTTCATCATCCTTCAGCATAAGCCTTACTTGCTCTACAACTTTGCATTTTTTTCTCAAGTTCTCTTCCTCATTCAAGATAGTGATAAAATCCTGGCATCTTTCAAACTCACTGAGCTCAGATTCTTCCTCTTGTGCTGACTCATTTTCTGTTCCTCTTTCTTCAACCTCCTCAATGGTGCCACTCTCCTCTAAAGGAGCCACTTTGATCCCCTTTAAGTTGCAAGAACCAACACTATCCATTGATCTTGAATTTGCAGTCTCCGACTCAGATAAAGCTAGTCTCCAGTAGTTCAGATCAAGGGACTCTGGTGGACCATCAGGTACAGGAACTCCATACTGTTCACACCAATTGGCAATGAGGCCTTTAACGCAGTAGTTGGGAGTCAAAGAAAGATGTTGGAGCCTTTGTTGAGTCTTAGGACATGTGTTGTGCCCATCACTAAACCATTTCTCAATGCATATCCTTTCATACGTTTGTCCAGAAGCAACAATTACAGGATCATACATAAGCTGCAATGATATTGGACACCTTAATTCTTCAGGGGGAAGGGGTATCTGCCCAGATTTCCTAATGTTTGGCCTAAAATTGAAAGAACTGAGCTTTGACAATTGCCGATCAAAAGCATGGCCATTTCCAGCAGAACAACCATCCTCATAGGAACTCTGGATGGTAGGGGAACAAGGTGTTGACCCCTGTGAATCATTATCATCTGAAATCTCACTTCTAAATAACTTGGAGTACTTTCTCATGAGATGTAAAAGATAGGCAACAATCGATTCCTTTCTCTTGTCTTCCTCTGCTTGAGCTCTTTCAATCAATTTCTTTAGAGCCCTTCTCTCTGTAAGTGCTGCCTTAGAAGAAGTAATACCAAGCCTAGTAGCAGCCTGATGAAAACATTCAAGCTCATTGCTGTCATTTCGGTTGTCAAATTTTCTCCCCTGCTGCAGCAACGCAATTATTTCATTGCCAACTTGCTTCTCTGATGGATCAAGCGAGAAGACTGTACCTTCTAATTCACTAACAACCTCCAAAATCTGAAAGGAATTTAGTTACTACAGTTAGGAAGATGTGATCAATATACACAGAAGAAACACCAAAAGAGACCACAAAACAATATACCCAGAGGAAAATTATAATAATATAGTTAATTCTATCCATACAATCAGAAGAAATTATATAACGAACAAACATAAAACATAACCAGGGAAAAATGGTATCTTATATAAATAGAAACACAACCATTAGCCATTAAGGAATATAATCTGGAAAACAGTCCCACAGGATAGTACACTTCTCTGTTAATGCTGCCCCGTTACATCACTGAAAAAATTTTGCAAAGGAGGTTGAGGGAAGATCATTACCTGAGATCCAATTGATTGTGCAACAATATCTTCAACTCTCCTAAGACTATCTATAAGAGCATATTTTGCCTTCTCAAATTTTAAAAGAATGGAATCTCCGGTTATAGCCTGCACAATAAGAATAGCTACATTTATAGGCATTCTGAGGGAAGAAAATAGCGTGTGCAACAAGGGAAACCCATACAAAGTATCTCTCAAATAAAGGAAAAGGTACCACGCAAAGTTACAGACACACACTAAAAGCTCTTACCAAGTAAAGCTTACTACACTCAGAACAGTGTTGAAGAATATTTTTGGTCTTCTCAAGTGCTATGTGCAATGAACATAATGCCTGAATGCCAGATTTGCTCCTAGGACGTGCTGCTTCCAGGGAAGGGAATATCGACAGAACTTTGCAATAAATTGCAGAGAGTGTCTTGCACATTTCTCCATGTAACTGCATAAGAAAGAAGTAGTTTAGTGATAAGCATTATGAACATTAAGCAAATTTTGTTCTTTAGAAAAAGACTAAGAACTAAATAATTCTACTACTATCCAGGTCCAAAAATCAAAAAAGAAAACAACTTTCATTTCAAACTGTAAATTGGAACCTCAAGTGCTAATCCTTGCCAATATCTTATTCCCTAAATGCAGCCATTTTGGGAGTTAAAGTAAACTTCCATATAAAATCTAGTTACAATAAGTACCATGACCCAAAGTGAAATAGGCCAGAAGCACCCTTGTGCACAGAACAGAGAGACATACCACCTCAGTGATAACCATACTTAACAACTTGATCATTGTGCTTCTTAATTGCGAGTTCTGAAATCCTCAAAATATGCATGGGACTTTCATAATAAGTGTGATTGGCAAGGGGGAGTGGTGATGAGTAAATTAATAATTATGTGTCAACATACTAAGAAAGTGACCAGTTGACTAGTTGGCTGAGATAACCCCCAATACATGGCATAAAAGATTGTTGTGAAGATAAATAGCCACAAAAAACATCCAAGTCTACAAAAATGCAATTTCCAATAACTCAAATTTCCACCATCCAGATATCATATTCAAACCTTGGCATCACTAGCCGCAAATAGGTTCTCTTCAACCTCTGTAATATCCATCATTTACCATTCACCACAGAAGCACCGTAAAATAAGATTCGATATCAACTGAAAGAGGAAACAGAGATAACAATCAGAAAGCATACAATTAAAAACCTAAGAATTTCTCAAGGAAAAAAAGAAAAAGATGTTAAATTTTTATAATAATGAATAAATAACTTAAATTTTATTGCATTAAAAATAACAATCTAAAATCTATTTCCTGCTGGCTTTGACAAAAAAGGCCATTGCTGATCATATTATAGTTTTAGCAATAGAATTATATAATAGAAACAAAACCTAGTCTCTGATTGACCGCGTCAAAGATTAAGTAATCCATTCCTTCAATAAAGAACAGACCTCACAAGAGCTAATAAAACATTTTAATCAAAGATTATTTAGTCTTCCTACTAGTCTAAAGTTCAACAGCAGCCATAAGACAGTGACATCAGATACATCAGAAAATTCTTCCTCAAAAAATTATACTTTCTTAACAACAAATAAGAGACCTGAAAATGAAATTAAAATATAACAATATTTTTATTGTCAAATATAGAGAAATTTCCTGGAAGAATCCCTAAAAAAAAAAAAAAAGAATTGGGAAAAACACAAACAGGGCATTCCTATCATTTTCATATTAGAATTCTTGAAGAGGGTATTGATCTGTTGGCCAAAAACAAAAGAGGGTATTGACCTAAACACAGAAGCAAATGAAAAACAAAGGCAAACCCAGAATTTGATTTAGACATTTCATCAAACACCAAAAACCCGAAATCGGAAAAACAAAATCTCTGACAATTAACAAAACACCCATCATTTATGGTAACAGGAAACAAAGGATTCGATTTAGACATCCCAACACAACAGCTAAAATATTCAGTATTCTATAATCAAAAGAAGCAATCAAAAGGGAAGGAAAGATATCAAAAGCAAAGATTCTTCGAAAATGACCTCGTGAGCTGAGATCTTAACCGGGACAAGACACACGAATCACCGTATGCTCGCCATATTCCAAAAACAGGGAAAAAATGAGATACCCACAAATAAAGCAACAACACAAACTAAGAAACAGCGGAAACCCGCCAATAAACCCGGGCAAATCCTAGGAAAATGAAAAACAGAAAAACCCAAATTTAGAAAAAAAAAAAAGAAGAAAAAACCAAAAAGAATAAAAACTTTCGAAATCTCTCTCATTTAAAACTCATGGAAGAATCCAAGGAAATCAAATGAATCACAGCTAGGGTTTGCATCAAAGAACGTACCGGCACTCACGGAACGAGCCAGGGAGGCTTCATAAAAGAAGATTTACAGGGAAATGAGAAGCCAAACAGTTTGGAATTAAGATTGGGGCGATCCCATCTCATTACAGTCTAGCTTTGTTGTATCAAAGAACGAAATTCATCATTTCATCGCAGTTGAAAAAAGGAG
>BPVZ01000169.1:96991-107908 GCA_020521535.1 Rubroshorea leprosula | reverse complement strand
TAAGTGTTATATTAATAATATAAAAATTGACATGTATTATTTAAATGAATAGAACTTTTAATCTAATTATTGGTTTTTAAAAATATTAATTAGAATATAAGGTTTTAGACAAATCTACATAAAAAAAATTTAGAAGAATGACCTACTCTACACTATCATACATATATATATATGTATATATATAAAGGCATAGGTTAAGTCTCATTAATTGTATTATTTGTAATTAATTTTATACAAAATTTCATACAAGATTAATTCAAATAAAATAAAATATAAAATGTAGAAAATATATTTATACTTGAAATTTGTAAAAATGTATGACTCTGATGTGAAAATTTGTCTAAAATTAATTAAGATACCCTAATTAATAGTCTTAACCAATGCCCTTAAGACACAAGTTAGAAAATTCCTATATATATGTGTGTGTGGTTGGTGATTATCTATCTTATTTCTTAAAATATATAAGGATAATTACTTTAAAATTATATCGTTTCAATAAAACACTATGAAAAAGTACTAAAGCCCTTTAGTTCATGTTTTAAAAATATGGTATTTTAATTTTTTTAATAAGAGTTTATTAAAATAATGTAATTTTGAAATAAACATCCTCCTAATCTCTAGAAAATAAAACATATAGACACTATTTCCTATATAAATATATATATTATAGAATATATAAATTTAAATTATGCTGATAAAAAAATACTAAAATTTATAATTCGTCCCATAAAAGTAGCTTTCAATATGCAATTCCCTACCTAATAAATAACATCAAACTGGGACTATAATCAAATAAAACTTCACATAAAAGCGGGACAAACCACGTAGGTCAAAAAAGAAAAGCACAGAGTGTTGGATTCTTGTCGGTTCAAATGACAATTTTTGAACTTGAAAAATGTCAAATTGCAAAGTAATTTTGTTACAGCCCAAGACTTCAAGCAAATTTTGAACAGCCATGGAAAGGGTGAATAACTGATCAGCAAATTTTGGATAAAAATCATCAAGTGGGAAATGAAATTAAACATAAACGTGGCAGATAGGCCTCTTTACCTTATGCAAAAAGCTACCTTTATAATTTCCTCCTTTTTTCTTTGAAATTACTCTATATGAATACAAGAGATTCTTAAAAGTATAATCCATAAAAGAATAGGAAGAGAGACGAAAAATGAATTTTTTAATTAATTAAATTAAAATATTTGAAAATATTATAATTTAATTGATTAAAAATCTTATCAATCCTCTTTCCTCTTCATCATTTCTCAAACCAAATATATTATAGATTTCCCTTCATGTTTTAGTAAAGGGAAATTTTTAATTTTTTCTTAAAAAGGAATTATAATGTAAGGGCTATTTGTTTTATCATTTTTTAAATAATTATTAATTGTTAACTTTAGATTATAAATAATAATTATCATGCTTTGGATATATTAATTAGCTACCAACTACATTCGAATAATTAATCCAAATGCCCCTAATTAAACTTGTAAAGGGCAAATAAGTTTTTTATAGACAAGGGAAAGGCCAAACAAACAAAACCTATACTTGTTGGTAAATCTATAAAATATGCATTTAACTTATATGTTTTTAACCCGACAACAGTAGGTTTTGGAGAAAAAAAAAACAAAAAAGAAACCAATACTATAAAGTTAAACAAATTTTATGTATGTATATATATATTTGTTTGTATATCAACTTAGTTATGAGTTGCATACAACATGCATAGTCATTTTCTTTTCCAAATCCCTCTTCAGCCTTAAGATTTGAACTTGAATGGAGTTTCAAGCTTTTACGAATGACATCCATAAGACCTTAAAAATATATAACTTACAACTTTCATATACTATTTTGGATAAGAACAGGATGAATTACTCTTCCTAGAACTTAATTAGAAGAATGATAAATGCATAGCCTTAAATCTCAAAAAATTTATTTAGGAGGACCATGTTGTTCCCAAGTGGTACACAATAATCTGAAGACACACTTAAGTCACCAATTGCATGTGAACGTGAAAATTGTTAGTTGAGTCCACCTTCTTTGCATGAAAACTACTTTGATAAGTGGATCAGGACATGCCATTATTTAGACGGCGAAGTAGTTAAGAATTGCTCCTATTTCTTTAGCAATATTACATGTCTTTGTCTTCCTTCTTCTTCTTCTTCTTCTTTTTTTTTTTTTTGTTTTTTTTTAAGAAAAATTATTGTTACACACTCAATTTAGCATACTTTTAAACATTTATCTCGATTTAATTATTAAAGTATAATATAAGAATAGTTGATTCAATTAGTCTTTACATTTTTTAATGCATAATTATATCTTTAAATTTATCTATTTTTAATTTTAAATAAAATAATAATAATTTTTTAATAAATGTATTGTACAATTTATTAAATAGGATTGTGTAATAATTATTGTTCTTTTTATTATTAGCCAAATATTATTTGTCTTTATATGGTTAAACTTCAAACTAATTTTTCATCAAAAGTTGAAATTAGATCAAATAAACTCTCTTAGAATTGTCTAGAGAAGAAATTGATTTCAACTTTTAAATAGTTAAAGTTTCATATTTAAAACTTATTTTATGTTATAGTCAATATTTTGGGCATAATTTAAGCTATCAAAATTTATATTTATTTATTAATTATTTTTCTAAATGTTTTCAAGGCAAAATTTATTCACATTATTTGCCTATTTAAAAAATAGTTGAAACTCCCTATTGTCAACAGCTGGTTTGCCCGAGAGGTTAAGGGGGAAGACTTAAGATCTTCTGCACATTAAGTGCGCATGGGTTCGAACCCCATAGCCAGCATTAAGATGTTATTATTTTATTTTCCCCTCTTTTTACATATACAACTATATTTTATTAATTAATAGGACCGACAAGCCCAAATCTATTATTTGGGCCAATTAGAAATCAAATTCAGATCCGGCCTGACCCGGACAACCCGAACTTTCCCCGCAAGAAAACCTCTTCTTCTTTCCTATTTCTTTTACCAGTCTGACATATTTCTCTTCACTCTTCCGATCGCCAGTCTCCTCCGAGCACTTCCGATCTGCTACCGACACGTTGTTGTCTCCAGGTATGAATCCGTCACACTTCGGTTGTTTTCCCCCTTTGAATCCTAGTGTTTGTGCAAAATTCATGTTAGGATTAGATTGTCTATCATCTCTTGAGATTCCAGTTTGGTAACTTCGTCGTAAGGTTCTTTTTTGGTGAGCTGAAATCGAGTTTGGGAAATTTCACTATTCTGAATTTGATATTTTTTTCTGTTCTTTTTCTCGGCAACCAAACATAAAATAGGTTTAGCTTTTAGGGAGATATTCGATTTGGTGGTTTTGACGAGCAATGCTGCTGATAAGCTCTTTCTCGCTATGAGAATTTCCTTTGAGATTGTGGTTTTACTGGGAAGTACCAGGCATTAGCAATATGTTAGTTTTTACTGATGATTTCTGTAAATAATTCTTAATTTTATTAGGGTTTGAACCATGAAGCTTGATACGAGCGGTTTTGAATCAACCGTACCGTTTTTTGGTACCAGTAGTGATTTGCTTGGTGGGTTGTCAGCTGCTCCTTCATTTGACATCCCTGCTACTACTGATGTGAGTTGCTGTTGCTTACATTATGTTATTTATTGGTTTTGTATGATAGAAAGGAGTGGTTTTATTCTTAATTTATCTTTTTCCTCTGGATATTTTCAGTTTGATGGGTTTCAGAAGGATGCTATTCAGATGGTGAAACCTGCTAAGGGTACCACCACTCTAGCTTTCATTTTTAAAGAGGGTGTCATAGTTGCTGCTGATTCTCGTGCATCCATGGGTGGCTACATCTGTATGTTCTCTGTTTGACTTGCTAGGGCTATTTTGCAAAAGATGGTTATTGTTGAATTAATTTGCTTAATTAACCTTCCATCAGAAATACATCTTAGGGAAAATGCTTAGTTGTTCACTCATCAACAATTGTAGATTAAATGATTATTAAACCCAAAAAAAAAAAACATTGCACATTAATTTTTCTAGTGGCAGAACTTGTGGCTTGGCCTGGGATGGAGAGAACAGTCTATTGTGATAACATTTCAAAATTATGAACTGAGTCTGTTTTCTAGGCCATTCCTTTTACTGTTCTCAACCTTCTTATTGGTATCAACTGTTAATGATGTTACCTCTTTTACGTTTGCTAACATTGTTAGGAGTGCTTTCATCAATTCTAGTAGTGGCTAGTAAGAAGTATAGAGTTGTTGAGAGGGATGGTCACCATGTCATACACCTAATGCACAAACATGCATTACTCTTTGTATTGTGTATTCACAAATGACTTAATGGCATTTTGAGTATTATTTCCATTTTTCTTGGTGATTTGTGTTACTAGGAGCCTGTGTCATTTGTTTCTTCTACTATTGTTTTCATATACTAAGATGAGACAATTATGTCTCTTCCCCAATTTTTTGCAGCATCACAGTCTGTTAAGAAGATTATTGAGATCAATCCTTACATGCTTGGAACAATGGCTGGTGGAGCTGCTGACTGCCAGTTTTGGCATAGAAATTTGGGCATTAAGGTACTGTCTTGACTATGGTTTTACTCTGAATGGTTAACATGTATTGTTAATATGTTGAGTGTTGTAATTTTGTTCTGTGGCTGTGCTGTATGCTTTTCGTTTTTGCTTATCTGTGGAAAATTCTAAAGGAGTTGTCAAGTAGTGGCTTTTTATGCAAGGGTTATATTGATGTTCTTTCAATGTACTTTTGAGACTGCTGCTTCTTTTCAGTTTTTTCCTTCTCTCTTTCAAGCATGGGTTTATGCTATAAAGAAAGAAAAAGAATAATATTATTATCTCAAAAACCTGATGTTTAAACCTTGAATATCCTATGGGCTCTAAATTTCTAAACCATGTAAATGAATCAAATATGCTAATCTTTTCCTGGAGACATCCCCAGTTCCCCACTCAAAATTGTAGTTTAGTAGGTAAAATTCAGTTGGAAATTCAGCACAACCTAGTTAATAATTAATAGGTTTGGATAATCTTTGGAAATCTGATGAGTGAACGATCGATCATTCTAACTGGCAAAGTCATATAAGTTACACGAATCATGTGTTTGGGTGTTGTATGCATTTTACTATTTTCTGAGCTGTTCACCATGAAGATGGGAAAAGGAAGAAAAGATCAAACGAATAAATGAGCTTTCTTGTGTTTATCTTTGCTTGTTTGTAAGAATGGCTGCTGAGGCCTGACCTTTCTAACTTTGATTTTTAAAATACACAGTTTCCATGACCAGACACTGCATATGTGTTTATTTCACATATATGAAATGCTAACGTATAATTATCTGCTACAATTTAGTGCCGGCTGCATGAATTGGCAAATAAGCGTAGAATTTCAGTAACAGGGGCATCAAAGCTTTTGGCCAACATTCTCTATTCTTACCGTGGAATGGGACTGTCTGTGGGAACAATGATTGCTGGATGGGATGAAACGGTATTTACATCATTTTGTTCTTTCTCTTGTTCCTTCCCTTTCTTATCTTACTGTGTACATTCATATGTTCTAACCTTTTCTCATAAGTGGATCTTATTTGGATTATAGGGTCCTGGGTTATACTATGTTGACAGTGAAGGGGGAAGGCTAAAGGGAACACGTTTCTCTGTTGGATCTGGTTCACCTTATGCCTATGGTGTACTAGATAGTGGGTATGGTTCTTTTGCCCTTCATTTTTGTAGCTATTCTCCTTTTGTATTGTCTCTGGAAAACTTATTCCTGGTGTTCGATGTAACTTGTTCTTTGGAATGCAGATGTTAAATCTAAGTTATGCTTATAAATGGGGAAGCAGGCAGTTCCAATCGATGAACAATTAGATATAATAATAAGAACTTGACTTGTCGATTTAACATTGAAAAACTGAAAGCAGAAAATTCCATATATTTTGACATGGCTTCTCCGATCTTTATATTCATAGCTTTACCCCCTAATTTGATAATGCCAGGTATAAGCATGATATGTCTGTAGAAGAAGCTGCAGAGTTGGCCAGAAGAGCTATTTATCATGCAACATTCCGAGATGGAGCCAGTGGCGGAGTTGCCAGCGGTATATTCTCTCTCTCTCTCTCTCTCTCTCTCTCTCTCTCTCTCGCTCTCTCTCTCTTAATTTGGTCTGAACTTTTCATCTTGATAATTAGTTTATCATGTGGGACCAAATGGATGGAAGAAGTTATCTGGGGATGATGTTGGGGAGCTGCACTACAAATACTACCCTGCTATGCCGAGTACAGAACAAGAGATGGTGGAAGCATAATTACTGGCCTAGATTGTCGGTCATTTCCTATTTGTACTCTTGATATTTGTGATGAATTTACTTAGAACCTGCTTGAACGAATCAGTTAGAACCTGTTCTTTACATCGTGGATAGAGTGATTCCACTCTGTTCTTAAAGTGGGAACACCACTGGGAGGTAAGATGTTCAACCCCCAGCTTCCCCTTCCCCCACCCCCTTAAATATATAATATAGTAGTAGACATTTGCTTTGTTAAAGAAAAAAAAAAAAAACAGTTAGAACCCTGTTTTTGTGATTTTCAATCCGTTCATTGAGATAATTTAATGAAAGCTTAAACTTAGCTACAACTTTTGCTTTGTTCAAGGTCAGATGACTATAACAAAGTGCAAAATTCAAAGGTGTTTATGATGATCTCTTATTTTTGTTGGCCTTCATTGGACCTGAGATGAATTACATGTAGAATGACGGAAAGAGGGAAGACTAATATGTTTCACTGAATTTTGGTCTGTTGGGGAAAAATATATGAGAACCATGTTTATGGTAAAAGGGCCCCAGTTGAGATGATCAAATTTCAATAAGAAATGATTGATTGAGATTGAACTCCAATTTCATACCAACATTAACATCCCTTGGCTACGAAGCAAAGGATTCTTTTCCTCTGTCTATCAATACAAAATGTCCCTTTCAAAGAACGTATTATTTCCCATTCAGAGTATCACATGATGTTCTTGTAGGTTAGAGGTGAATTGTTGATGTTAGGCATGACAAGGTTTGTACTCATTTAACGGATACCATAATATTAGAACATGTAGTTGTTGCGAAATGATTCACCTATTCTTATGTTACAATAGAGTCTCACAAGTATGCATAATATACTATAATTGGCTCTTTTCATTCAGTAAAATACGTGAATCAATATGCTTACATTCCTTTAATGTTATGCAACTAGATTTTGTTATAAGAAAAGATTGTATATATATTAGCTTTGATAATTATTTGATTGGGCAGCTGGGATTATGATTTTTACTCCAATAACAAGAACATGAAACAGTGCAGAAGGAAACATAAATAAGCAAGCAATTATGCAATATGCTTTCTCTCTCTCACACACACACAATTCTTTTTTAGCTTCTAAGCATGTTTTCATGATTGAAAGTGAGATATAATCATCACTTCTATGGAAAATGGGTTGGAGGCGTGGAGCATCATTTGTCAATAAAAAGTGTGCTGGATGGAGCATTAAAGAAATTCTTGTCCAGCAAGTGACACTCTGACTGGATGTCAAATTTTGTGGGTGAGATTATGACTTGTTAAGCACATTAATATTATCCATAATTTTATTTATTTATAATTTTTAAAAAATAATTAATTATGATATTTAAAAATATCTATTTATAAATAAATTTTAATTTGTTAATTAATAAATATCAATTATTATTTTCTTTGTCTATAATAATTATTTTTTTTACTTTTAATTTATCTTAAATTAATTATTTTTTAATTTTTAAGTTCGACAAATTTTTTTGTTTTTAATTTTACCATTATTTATTTACTTTAATTAATTATCATATCACCAAAAAAATTTATTTTTTTTGTTTTTTTTAATGATAACATAAGTAAATATATAAATTGTCCATAAATTCTTCTATTAAAAAAGTAACACTTTTTTAAATAGATGGAGTACCATTAATAAATTATAGAGTCAATACATAAATAAAGAAAAACATATTCATTTTTTGGGTGAAAATTATATTCATTTTCATAATATACAAATAAAAAAGTATTATGTAGTTTGAACTGTTCTATAAACTGTATAATTTAAACCATTAAATGAAAAATAGGTTTTTGATATTGGAACCTATCCTCTATCTAATAATTTTTATTTTACAACCTACTATAATATGAATGGTAAGACAAGGGGTTCATACAAAAATATATATATATATATATATATACATTTGGGTGATTAATCAATTGTGGAGCAAACCTTTTGGACCATTTTTTGATTGGCAATTTTCAGGGGAATTGCTACTTTTTCAGCTGCCATCTTCAAAAAACACTACTAAGTGTTTGGACACTAATTATTATACATTTTGATTTAATATATTGTACAATATATTTATTAAAAAATTATTATTATTTATTATAATATTAAAGGTAAAACAAATTTAAAAATAAAACCATGCATATATGATACATAAATCAATTAAATTAAATTATACTTATATTATATTTTAATTTAATATCTGCACTAATCCAATATCTAAAAATATATTAAAAATAATGTGTACTAATTTTTTTCCGAAAATACTTAGATGATTAAAAGTCAATAAAAGAGGATAGGATGTGATAAGGCTGCTTGTAGTTTGGTCCCCCTAGTTAGCCCGCAATGATGTTTAAAAATATCCAAGCCAATGTTGAAACGTTGATGGAGGCCGTTCAAAAGCCAACAGGATATGAGACCATTCACATTCTAGAGTGTACATGTGGATATATAAGCCGTGGGGTACATATATAGTGTGTTGCTATAAAAATTCAAAATTCTAACACCATGCTACAATTTTTGTTTCATATTAAGGAGGGAACTGACGCCAGTTACTGTAATAAAAAGACAATAAGTACCCTAAGCACGTTGATCTTAATCCATGCAAATCACCTTGACTGGACCACCTCCGAAGTTCTAGCACCATCCAACGTCCCACTCCTAATTAATATAATTTCATTTCTATGTAACCAAAGAGAAGCTGTCAACACCACTATTCTAGCTACCATGCACGGCCATGAGCTATTCCATAAACAAAGTCCATTCAGAAAATGCAAGAAAATGTGACGGTTAGATGGTCACGAGGGAATCTGGACGCATGGTGGAATGAAACTATGTGTACTAATGTAATAATGTTATTAGGTAGAGGATAGGAGTTTATTATTATTATTATTATTATTTGGGTGAATTGAGGGTAGAGCTTCTTTTTTTTTTTTGAACAAGTTATAATTAACATAATTTATAACTATTTGATCAAAAAGGTTAGATAAAAATATAAAATAGAGTTGATATGCAAGAAATGTAAGAAAATGAATTATTTACTTAGATTGAGTAAAATATCCCTTATATCTTTAAAATATATTATTCATTTGTTGTAAGAAAAAAAATAAAATTGACACTAACATGCATATATCCAAAAAAAAAGAAAAAGTGTTGTTTATTTTGCCTGACCAAATGTTATGTATTATTCAAATTCTTGTATTTTTATGAGACTTTTTAAATTATAAAAATTTAAGTATTTCAAATTTAGAGGTTTAAAATTAAAATATTTAAACAGATATAAAATATTTTCAAATATTTTCTAAATAATTATTATACAATTACGAATTGTATATATCAAAATTTGTTATTCGAGTAATGATTAACAAACCATCAAAGTCCCCACAATAATTTTTCATGTGGTCATATCCGTGGCCAACAAGGACAAGCTTGACTAACTAACAATCATACACCATTATCAAATTAAATAAAAGTACATTACACTGTTCAAAAATAAAAATTAAAGTACAATACGAAAACATGATTAAAAAGCAAAAGCCAACCGGGCCTGTGGCCTAATTGGTTAGCCCCCAAATTTTAGGGTTTAGATGAGGTGGAGGTCAGGGTTTCGAACTCTACCACCGTCGTGAACTCCATCAACTTGCGATCTAATGGTCGTGCACCTCAAATGAGGGGGTTGAAGGTTCACTTTCCTGGAAAAATTCCAATTACTAACAAACTAACTCTACTAATTTCCTAACCATTTACCTGGTAAAAAAAAAAATAATTAAAAAACAAAAGAAAAGTCAAATAATTATTACGTGTAACAAAAACATTGAACACAAAAATCAACACTAAATAATAATAATACAGAAACTCAAAGTTAAGACTGTGAGGGGTATTTTAGACAAAATCCACTGACTCTGATTTTGTTGGCAGCCGACATGTCCCCATTCAGGGGTACGGAGTCAGCAATTCCCTCCTATCAATTATATCTGTGGGCCCGCAGTAGCCTATCCACGTGGCCAGTTTTCCGACAACCGATTTTAACACCCCCGCGAGACTCCCATCCAATTCGACAATAATTGCCCGCCATTCAGATCCGATATTCACGGAATTTTCTGTTGTTTTTTTCCCCCCGCTTTCCTCTTCTCTCCCACCGATCGACGGTTGAAAAAAACACACTTCTGATCACGGACTGACACAGGTGGGCGGTTGCCACTTGCCGGAGCGTGGTTGCTATGTTCCCTGATATGGACAGATCGGAGGGGTAAAGGAAACGTGGCGCGCAATTGTGGGATATTCTGATTGCTGAGATTCTGAGAAGGCAGATATCCGGTGGCGGAGGGGAGTTTTGTTTTTATGCATGAAAATGGGATGTGATTTCAATTGGTCTACGCACACCGTTCAAATTTTTAAATATTTGTGGGCGGTTTATAATCGAGTTGAGACATTGCTTGGTTTGAATAATTGGATTCATGTTTAATAATTTAGACTATAGTATAATTTGTTATATAAATTTATTTAAATATTTTTAATAAAATTATTTTTATTATTTTATTAAAAATATTTTAATAAATTTATAAGGTAAATGATATTTTTAATATATAATTTGTCATATAAGATATATATT
>BPVZ01000168.1:491811-507123 GCA_020521535.1 Rubroshorea leprosula | reverse complement strand
GATTAACAATAACAATATTAAACGTAAAATATTTAAATTTCTTGGAAAATAAAGTTTTAATTTTATAATCATCTTGAAACATTATCAAGTAGTTTAAGCCATTTTTTTAATGATGAAATTGCTCTTCCAATCTTTCACTAAGTTATTATATTTATGTCCTAGTATCACATCTTTTAATATTTTTAGTTGCATTTTCATTTCATTCATGATACTTGGGTAATTAGATCAAACTCATCATAATTTCTTCTTATTTCTCTAGAAATTAGTGAGTATGAATTAATGGAAGGAGTTATCAATAGGAAAATCAATTAAGAATAATAAGTATAATATTTAAAAATAATAATAATAAATAAAACAAACAGGTCAACCCGTCAACCCGCGAGTTGACCTTTACCCGACCTGTGACCAATACGGGTTGATAATACATGTTATTTATGGGTTACGGGTTGAGATATATGGACCTTAACCCATTTTTACGGGTTCGGTTAGGGTTGGGTTGACGGGTTGGGTAGATATTTGCTAGGTCTAGTTGTAGGAGGCTTTGTTTGTGTTGATCATAATGGCAAGAAAAGGTGGTAGTACAAAATTTGAGATTCCACATTTTGACGGATCAAATTTTGCACAATGGAAATTGAAGATGCATGCAATGCTCGTGAAGGATGGTTGTGCAGTTGCTCTCTTGCCAAGATAAAATATATCCGAAGGAATGATAGTTAAGCAATTCTCTGAGAATTACGAGATGGCCTTGGCAAATTTGCAGTTGGCATTGGAAGACATTGTTCTATTCAATGTAGAGACAAAGTCAACTGCAAAAGGGCTTTGGGAAAAGCTTAAGAATATTTATGAAGGCAAGTCACTGGCAAACAAGATTTTTCTAAGGCGGTAGCTTTACAACTTGAAGATGAAAGATGGGGGGTCAGTGCAAGAACACCTTAATGAATTCAATTCCCTTGCTAGTAAGCTTCTGTCTCTTGATGTTAAAATTGATGATGAAGAGAAAGGAAGTATCTTATTATGTTTTATGCTTGACTCTTAGGATAACCTGATTATGAGTTTGAGCCATGTAAAGGTTCTTGATATGGACTCCGTTGTAGCATCACTATTAACTGAGGAGATGTGGCGAAAATCTAGCCAATCTAGTCCTAGAGATGCTATGTATGCACGTGGTAGATTCATTGAAAGAAGCTTTGGAGATTGGTCTAGATCCAAGTCTAAAGGGAAGAAGAAAATGAGATGATGGAACTGTGGAAAGTTAAGGCATGTGAGGAAGGACTGTAGAGCAAAGAAAGGTGAGCATTCTAGTATTGATAATTTCCAAGGAAATCTTGTATAGAGTTTTGATTTTGCAGAAGATAGGGATACCTTAACTACATTAAGATGGGGATTCTTGATTTAGGTGCCTCTTTCCACATGACACCTCACCAGGAATGGTTCCATACTTACAAGTCTTATGTTGGTGGTGTCGTTTACATGGGTGACAATGGTGAATGCCAACTAGTCAGAACCAGAGATGTGTGCATCAATATGTTTGATGGTTGTATTTAGACAATCTCCAATGTTCGACTTGGACCTGCATTGAAGAAGAGTCTTCTGTCCTCGGGAAAATTTGACAAGCTTGGTATGAAATTCATAAGGGAGAATCGTCAACTAAAGGTAGTCAAGGGCATTATGGTTGTGGCAAAGGGTGGATTGGTTAGGAATTTATATAGATTGGTGGACGAGACTTTAGTGGGAGAAGCTGTTGTTGTAAGTACCAAGTCTGAGTCCTCTTTTGTTTGGCATAAACAGTTGGGACATATGAGTGACCGCGAGCTTCAAGTACTATCTAATCAAAAACTTCTTCTTGGTTTCAAGACCGACTCATTAAGTTTCTATGAAGATTGTGTGTTTGGAAAACAACACAAGCTGTCTTTTTTTTTTTTTTTTTGTCGACAAATAGAAGCCATAAATTCCTTGACTTAATTCATGCTGACACTTCTCAAGTACCTTCTATTTCTATTGATGGGTGTTCTTATTTTGTGACATTCATTGATGATTTCCCCAAGAAGGTATGGATTTTCATGCTCAAAAATAAATTTGATGCTTTTAAAAAATTTATAAGGTTTTAAAGCATTAGTAGAAAGTCAAAAAGGCATGAAAATTAAGTGTCTTTCAATTGATAATGGGGGAGAAATTTGTAGCAAGGAGTTCGATGATTTTTGCAATGAGCATGGTATTAAAAGACATGTTACAGTACCAAGAACATTACAACAGAATGGGGTTGCAGAGAGAATGAATCGAACTCTCATGGAGTTTGCTAGATGTATGATGAGCATTGCAAAATTGGGGAAGGAATTTTGGGCTAAAGTTGTTAATATTGCATGTTATCTAATCAACTGCTCACCCATTGTTTCTCTCAAGATGAAAACTTTGGAAGAGGTTTGGTTTGGTAAATCTACAAACTATTCTTTTCTTCGAATATTTGGATATGATGCTTATGTTTGGGTGCCTAAGGAGAAAAGAACCAAAGTTGGCAAAAATTCAAAAAGATGTATTTTTCTTGGCTATGAGATACGTACAAAGGGTATAGATTGTGGGATCTTACTACTTGCAAGATTATTGTTAGCTAAGATGTGGTTTTTAATGAAGATGTTTTTTGAGGCACAACTAAAAAAGGAAGAAGCAAGGAAGATTGTTATTGAGCAAGAAGTTAGTTTAATGCTATATAGGAGGAAAATATTCAAAATGATCCTCCATCTGAGTCTAAGCCTGAGTCTTTGAGCTTTTTCATGAAAGAATTTCATTTGGTGATGCTGTTTCACCATGACCTCGAAGGGCCACTAAACCTCCTGTGAGGTATGATGACTATACGTTACATTTTTTAAGCCTCAATCTAATTATGTATGTGCTTATCTTGCTCTGTCAAAAGAACATGAGCCAACTTCTTTCAAAGAGGCTTATGAGTCTGTCAATTTTGACCAGTGGAGATGTGTAATGGAGGAGGAGATGGAGTCTTTGTACAAGAATAAAACTTGGGATCTTGTTTAGCTACCAGAAGGTCGAAAGGCAATTGGATGTCATTAGATATACAAGTTGAAGAAAGACTTAGAAGGGAATATAGAAAGATGCAAAGAAGGGAATATAGAAAGATGCAAAGCCAGACAAAGCCAAGCTTGTGATTAAAGGGTAGGTATGCCCAAAAACCTGATATTGATTTTGATGAAGTTTTCTCACCAATTGTTCGTTGACTACCATTAGAGTTGTTTTAGCTCTTGTTGCTTCTCTTGATCTTGAGTTAGAACAACTAGATGTCAAGACAGCTTTCTTGCATGGTGACTTGAATGAAGAAATTTATATGACACAACCTAAAGGCTTTGTTGAAGAAAATAATAGAAGTTTGGTTTGTCGGCTGAACAAATTGGCTTACGGTCTGAAACAAGCACCTAGATGATGATATAAGCAATTTGATTCCTTCATCATGAGCTTGGGATTTTATAGATGTGAAGCTTATCATTGTGCTTATTTTTGTGATTATAATGTTGGATGCTTCTATATCTTGTTATTGTATATAGATGCCAGATTCTTGTTATTTGTTGAAGCCACATTTTTAGTAGGAGAGTTACAACAAACTTTTATTTTTTCTTTGTGTTTTCGCTATCTATAAATAAGGAGAATGACCCGTTGTACTATGTGTCAATTTCTCATCTTTTCATCATATTTTCTTCTTGAAGTTGTTCGCTTTCAATATTTACAATAAAGTCATTTTAGCTTTCAATCACTCTACTTCTTATTCTTCAATTTATTGTCTTTTAGTTCCTCTCTTTCTATATGCATAAACACCATTCTACACTTGATCAATTTTTATTTTATCAGGACATGGTTATAATGATATATAATTCTTCAAAATATATCACGTTTTGCTTATCCTAAAAATTAACAAAACCAAGAGAAATAGGTAACATGATAAAATTTTAGATAGGTTATTTGGTTACTCACAGAATGTGTTGCTTAACATGATCAGAATACAAGACTGTTTAATTCAGCAATGGTGATATCCGTTTTCCAGTTCAAACTAGCAAAAAAATTTGATTTGTACATAGGCCAGTCCAGTTGGAAAGACACCAAAAAACATGTGGCAGGGTAGGCGGGTGCCATTTAGAATATCCTTCTAAATCAAAATTCAATTCTTGTTTCAAAACTCTCCCCAATTCTTTAAAATGGAAAACCTGAGGTTTTGCAAAAATGAATTCAAAACTCGAATGGGTTGGCTTGCCTAAGAACCTCATTTTGCAAGTATGAGGCGGCAATCAAGGAGGAAACAATCAAAGGAATAATAACTGAGGAATATTGCCAATAATTGCATAGATTGTATCAGACCGTTTTCTCATTATTCTTGCCTTTTCCATTTGCTTGAGTTTAGGCTAAATATCTGTCATTAGTCTGTATATAAAGTTTGTGTACTGTACACCCTTTTCACTCAATTCAATTGAATCTTCACATATTCTTCTATCACTGCACAGAAATTATCATGGTATCAGAGCACTAGGTGACAGCAAGATTTTGCTGCAGCTTGTGACACAAGGCTTTGCTGCAATTGAGACTCAAAACATGGCCGATGAAGACTCCACAACAAAGGTCACCTCTCGGAAGACAGGGGGAGCAAAGGAAACGATGAAAACAACAGATCCTGACTCACCATATTACCTGCATCCGAGTGATGATCCTGGAAGAATCTTGGTGACATCTTCTCTGACCGGGGACAACTACCATACATGGAAGAGAGCACTGCAAAATGCTTTGTATGCCAAAAACAAAATGGGATTTGTGGATGGCACACTCAAGAAGCCAGCCGCAGATTCACAAGAATTTCAAGCTTGGAAAAAGTGCAACTCCATGGTTCTTTCATGGATTTTAAACACCATATCTCGAGAACTCCATGACAGTGTTGCATACGCTGACAGTGCACGGGAAGTTTGGACAGATTTGCAGGAGCGCTTTTCACAAGGAAATGCAACCAGAGTGCATGAATTGAAGCACGAACTGGCCACTATCACCCAACAGACCAGGTCAGTTGCAGCATATTTCACTAAGTTGAAGCCGATCTGGGATGAACTGCAAGCATACGAACCAATACCAGTGTGTTCTTGTGGCTGCACTTGTGGGGCTGCAAAGGAATATGGTAAAACTCGAGAAACAGAAAAAGTGCATCAATTTTTGATGGGACTAAATGAAAACTTTTCCACTTTGCGTTCTCAAATTTTGAATCTGGAACCATTACCCTCCTTGAATAAAGTGTATGCCATGGCTACAAAAGAAGAGAAACAACAAGCAGTAGCTGCTGCTCGGGGACCAACAATTGAAGCAACAGCCCTGGTGGCAAAGACAAGCATCCATGGTCGGCCAACTTCTTCTGGAAAGCCACGATGTGATCACTGTAAGAAAGTGGGGCACACCAAAGAAAGATGCTTTGAAATCATTGGCTACCCAGCACACTGGAAACCCATTGGTGGTAAAGGAAAAGGTAGAGGCGATGGGCAAAGAAATCAAAGCCAAGAAAAGGAGTTAATCTTTGCAGCCAACGTAAGCCAAGACTCAGCAGGCATGGCAGGCCAATCTCCAATATCCGGACTGTCCAAGGAGCAGTATGATCAACTCCTCACACTTCTTGGTGGTAATTCAGTCATTAGTCATTCAGCAAACTTGGCTGGTAAGATGCAAATTACACCCTTTTCTTGGATTATTGATAGTGGAGCATCAGACCATATGACACCAAATTTATCTAGACTTACTAAAGCCAAGCCTTATACCTTCCCTGTCCACATACCAAATGGATCCTCATTAGAAGTATCTCACATAGGGAAAGCCACGTTGAGCCATAATCTCAGCTTGGAAAATGTCCTTTGTGTTCCACAATTTACTTGCAATCTCCTATCTGTTAGCAAGATCACTAAGCAACTTAATTGTGCTGTTATATTTTTTCCTGATTTTTGTGTTTTTCAGGACCTTACCTCGAAGAGGTTGATTGGAATGGGTAAACTACATGAAGGGATCTATTATTGTGATTTTGGGCACATTGCAGCGGCTAGTCAAATAAAGCGGAAGGAAAGCTTGTCTTTTGAAGTGTGGCATAAAAGGCTTGGCCACATTTCCTTAGATAGATTATCCAAAATCCCTTCCTTATGTTCTTGCCCCTCTAATATTAAGCATGTTTGTGATGTTTGTCACAGAGCTAAACAAACAAGATTACCATTTCCTATTAGTAAGAATGTTTCTAATCGTATATTTGCGTTAATCCATTGTGATATTTGGGGTAGATATGCTACATCTTCTTTTACTGGTGCACATTATTTTTTGACTATTGTAGATGATTTTTCTCGTTGCACATGGGTTTACCTTTTAAAACACAAGTCTGAAGCTGCCTTATATTTAGTGAATTTTTGTAACATGGTTGAAACTCAATTTGAAACTCATGTTCAGCAGATGCGCAGTGATAATGGGAAGGAATTCACTGAGGGACTTGTGAAAGATTTTTGTCAAAAAAAGGGAATCCTTCAACAAACATCATGTGTCAACACACCACAACAAAATGGGGTAGTTGAACGAAAGCATCGCCATTTGCTTGAGGTAGCACGAGCTTTATGCTTTCAAGCCAATCTACCTCTAAAATTTTGGGGTGAGTGCATACTTACAGCCACTTATTTGATTAATTTAACCCCTACTCCAGTTCTTTTTGGACTCACTCCTTTTGAAAAGTTTTTTCAAAAGGCACCATGCTATGATCATTTAAAAATTTTTGGATGCCTTTGTTATGCTCATAATCATTCTAAAAATCGTACTAAATTTGATTCTAGAGCATCAAAATGTGTTTTCATTGGTTACCCTTTTGGAAAACGTGGTTATAGACTGTATGATCTTGAAACCAATGAAATTTTTATTTCTAGAGATGTCATTTTTCATGAAGAGATTTTTCCATACAAGACACCTAAGACACATGCACAAACCTTGGCATTGTCTAATCCAAGTGCTAGAGACTCATTGTTTGAAGAACCATCCTTAATGGATAAAGCTATTGACAAAACAAGAAATGAGTCTCATTCCTTCGAAAATGTTGAAATGACATTGGGTGAGAGTCCTGAGCTGGTGGAAAACAATATGCAATGCACAACCCAGATGGAATCTGCGACCGATCTTGCTACCCAACCATCGCAACCTGTCAGGCCACAGCGTCAAAGACATGCACCTAAACACCTTGAGGATTTCATCTGCGACATGCCTCCATCAATTGATCCCAAGCACACTCCATTCCATTCGGCAAATTCAGGTACACTTTATCCTATTTCTCACCATCTATCATATGAATCTTTCTCACCCAATCACACAGCCTTTCTTGCGGCCATCACTTCCAATGATGAGCCTAGTTCATTTTCACAGGCCATTAAGAATGAAAAGTGGAGAGAAGCAATGAGGAAAGAGATCACTGCCCTTGAGGAGAATGGCACTTGGACACTTGAGCGTTTACCTCCCGATAAACGAGCTATTGATTCGAAATGGGTCTACAAGATTAAGTACAAACCAGATGGTTCGATCGAACGCTATAAGGCAAGACTTGTGGCCAAAGGTTTTACACAAATTGAAGGCTTGGACTACCATGAAACATTCGCCCCCGTTGCAAAGTTGGTAACTGTAAGAGTACTTCTGGCACTTGCTTCCATTAGGCGATGGAAACTACACCAACTCGATGTAAACAATGCCTTTTTGCAAGGAGATTTGCAAGAGGAGGTTTACATGAAAATTCCACAAGGATTTACTTGTCGGAATAGTAATATAGTGTGTCGATTACGGAAGTCTCTCTATGGACTAAAGCAAGCCTCCCGCAATTGGTTTGAGAAGTTCACCAACTGTCTAAAGGCTACAGGTTTTGTTCAATCACTTGCTGATTATTCACTCTTTACCTTTACTCATAATCACAGCTTCATTGCAGTTTTAATATACGTGGATGACATCATTATCACTGGAAATGATACCACAAGAATCAATGCTCTGAAGAAGTATCTGCACACAAAGTTCTCCATAAAAGATCTTGGGCCTTTGAAATACTTCCTTGGAATTGAGGTGGCATGTACCACTGAAGGAATTGTCTTAAGTCAAAGAAAATATGCCCTTGACATCCTCACTGAAACAGGGACTATTGGAGCTCGACCAAGCCCTTTTCCTATGGAGCAGCATCACCAATTACATTCTGCCACAGGGCCACTTCTTTCAAATCCTGCTCAATATCGAAGATTGGTGGGGCGTCTCTTATATTTGACAATCACAAGACTAGATATCTGTTATTCTGTAAGCATACTTACACAATTTATGCAAAACCCAAGGCAAGAGCATCATGAAGCAGCCATGAGAGTATTACGATACATCAAGACTTCACCTGGACAGGGTATTCTCCTATCCTCTACAAGTCCCATCCATCTTACGGCTTATTGTGATGCCGATTGGGCAGAATGCTCCCTTACCAGACGTTCCACAACTGGGTATTTTATTTGTCTCGGCAACTCACCTGTTTCATGGAAATCAAAGAAACAAGCAACAGTTTCCAGGTCTTCTGTAGAGGCTGAATATCGAGCAATGGCAATGACTGTGAGTGAATTGATATGGTTAAAATCCTTGCTTCGTGATCTTGGAATGTATTTACAACAACCTATGACACTGTTCTGTGACAATCAAGCAGCCTTACACATAGCTACTAATCCAGTCTTCCATGAGCGAACCAAACATATTGAAATAGATTGCCACTTCGTTCGTGAAAGAATACAGAGGAAAGAACTCCTCACCAAGCATGTTTCGTCTCAACAAAAAACAGCAGATATGTTCACCAAGGCCTTGGGGCGTGAACGTTTCTCCTTGCTTCTATCCAAGTTGGGCATTCGAGATCTTCATGCTCCAACTTGAGGGGGAGTATGAGGCGGCAATCAAGGAGGAAACAATCAAAGGAATAATAACTGAGGAATATTGCCAATAATTGCATAGATTGTATCAGACCGTTTTCTCATTATTCTTGCCTTTTCCATTTGCTTGAGTTTAGGCTAAATATCTGTCATTAGTCTGTATATAAAGTTTGTGTACTGTACACCCTTTTCACTCAATTCAATTGAATCTTCACATATTCTTCTATCACTGCACAGAAATTATCAGCAAGCAAGCTAATTCGTGGTTGTGGCTTTATCAATATGTTTGTGAATTCTTGTAATGCCAAGGCCAACCACTCATCCCCTTTCAAATAATTTGAAAAGCATGAGCCATTTTTGAGGCAATTGAATGCATGTTTTCAAAGCAAAATAAATAGAATATAATGTTTTGGGCAATTTACATGGGACTTCACTTCATAATCCATAAGAATAAAAATAAAAATAAAAATAAATTCAAGGAATGAATGAAGTACTAGTAACATTGAGGAGTGGCTTGACTTTGTTTACCTCATCAACAATTGGTTGTAGCAAGCTAGCTCTCCTAGGGGTTAACCTGGACAAAAAGGATTTGCAACCCAAATATATAAAAAAAGGAAGTAGAAGTCAAAGAAAAGTGTATCTATATATACTGAGTACTAAAGATTTTTCTAAATTCTCATATGAAAAGCATAAATTGGAGATGCCTGTTTTAGTTCACACCAAGGTCTTATTACCTCAAACACATCTATCTTAATGCGGGGGATGCTATGGTTGAGAGTCTGATAGTCTCCTTTCGGCTCAAAGCACTGTTGTTTTAGAAGTGGACACCTGCTGATGTGTAGTTCTCCAAGTGAGGGAGGGGAGGCTTTTCTTGGCAAAGATCGTAGGTTCGGGCAGCCAATTATATTTAGCTCTTTAAGGGAGTTTAGGTTTTAGAAGAGCTCACTAGGTATGAATTCCAAATCTGAAGAGAGGTTAAAGAAGAAGGCAGCTTAATATTCAGAGGCAATTTCTGCTCAATTGTCAAATCTTGAAGAAACGTAAGGTTTTTGACGTCCA
This sequence comes from Rubroshorea leprosula, assembly GCA_020521535.1. Taxonomy (NCBI): domain Eukaryota; kingdom Viridiplantae; phylum Streptophyta; class Magnoliopsida; order Malvales; family Dipterocarpaceae; genus Rubroshorea; species Rubroshorea leprosula. The sequence goes on along the minus strand of BPVZ01000168.1, from coordinate 497,143 downwards.
TGATCAAAGCCCCACTTGGGATTCTTAGACTCTGAAGCAATGTGAACTGGTACATTGTACTTGGCACACACTTGAGATTCTTACACCTTATTAATTGAAGATCTATTAAGTTTGGCGGTAAACCTCCATCTGGAATGAACTCAATGTTGGGGCAACCTATCATCCATAGCCTTCGAAGAGATTTCAGTTGGCACATCGTATCTGGGAAGGATTTGAAATTCTCACACTCGACCATTCTTAATTGCAGATTGAGGGTGCATAACTCTAGCTCTTCTGGCAAGGGCTCTAAAACTTCATAACTATAAATATATAATTCAACTTGATTGCTGATGTAATCAAGGTTGGGTAAACTTGTCAATATTTTACAATTGTCAATTTCAATGGATTGGAGTCCCGTATAATGTTGCAACATTTTCTCTGGAAATGATTCCAATGACTTGCTACCATCAACAACTGTAAATTTCTTGAGAAAAGTTGATAGCTGATGACAATCCTTGGAAGAATGCAAACATGGAACATTCCTTATTTCCAAATGTAGATTGCTACTATTATTGTCACCATCAGCATCCGATAAAGACTCAAGACCATTATAGGTTTCTATTCTCAAGTGTTTAAGCGAGGAGGGTAATTTGCGTCTTGGAAAAGACTTGAGAGAATCACAACTCCAAATTGCCAACTTTTCCAATCTCGACATCAACATACTAGTGTTGCTGCTACTACTTCCATCCATCCTCCTCATCATTGCATTAGGTAATGACTCAAAAGCTTCACATCTCACAAGGCTAAGATCTTTAAGATTAAAAGGCAAGAAGCTCTATTCTATTTCTGCCCCTTCCTCCCACAAACAAGTAAGATCGTTACACTATCCAATGTACAAAGTCTCAAGTGCTGGCAAAGACTGTGTGAAATTCTTAGGCAAGCTAGTCAACCTTGCAATTTCCTCAATTCTCAAATTAGAAAGTGAGGTGAGATCACCCATACTCTTCAAAAGCATTGCATTGCACCTTCTAATATCTAGCTCTTTAAGTGAGGAAAAGATGCAAGGTATTTGCCCCACCAACTCAGGACAATTTTCAATCACAAGCCTCCAAAGACAAGGGAATTGACCTTCACTTGGATAAGCCCATATCTCCCAATTTAACATGTTTTCAAACTCCAGTACCTCTAGTAATGGAAAACAGTCATGTTTCCCATAAAACTCAAAACCTATAGCTTTTATTACCTCCATGCCTTTAATAATCAATTTTTTTGAGAACAAGTAGTAGACCAAGTGATGGTAATAAAATGCACCTCTTAGAATTGCTGAGCTCTATGGATGATAAATTGAAAAATAATAATGGATCACACACCCAAGGAGGGAATTTCTCACCACCATAGCAAGAAATTTTGAGACTTTTCAAATTTGAATGAGGTTTTAACCAGCTGAGGACTTGCATTTGAAAGAGTAATTGATCTCGATCATCATCAAGAGTAGTCCACTCCAAGACTAACTCTTCCAAACCATGGATCTTGTCTATGTTGGCTTCTTTAGCATCTTCAACATTAAAGACATTCTGCAGATCCAAAATAGACAGTTTTCCTTGAAGTTGTAACAAGTTCTTCAAATCAGATAATCTCATCAATTCACTTGCCTTCCCAACAATAACTTTAGACAATGTTAAAAGATTTTTAAGATTGCTTGTTCCTGATGGCATTTTTTTTAAAGATGGTGTATCACTAATATCAAGATAAAGGAGATCAACTAGATTCCCAATTGTGGCATGCAAAATAGTAAGCTGATGACAACCACATAATAGTAGTGTTTGCAACAAGAGAAGAGAACCCACTAATTCAGGTAGATATTTGATTTTTGTACGAGACAAATCAATATACCGAATATGTTTCAAATTTTCAAAAGAATTTGGTAGCTTGCTTATCTGATAACCACAAAGAGATAGCACTCTTAAACTATTTAAAGTTGACTGTAAATCATGCAAGCTTACATTAGACTTCATCCTCATAATTGAGCTCTTCTAGTGGAAAGAATGTTCTCAAATGCTTTAATTTATTCAAGACTATGAATTTTTTTGAGATTTCATAATGGTGTGGAATTTATTTGCTTCTTTCCATGTGATTGTTGTTGTAACAGGCCTTCAACCATCCATAATAGAATCAACTTCTTTTCAACAAATTCATAGGCTTTAGGGAACAAAGCACAATAAGCAAAGCATCACTTTAAGTGAGAAGGAAGATGATTGTAGCTCAATCTTAAAGCAGGAGCAATTTTGCTTCTATGTCTTGCTATATGCCATATCTGTAGTATAAAATCCCATTTAGCACGATGTGGCTTCCCATGCAAGGGGCCACCAAGGGCTTTTACTACCAATGGCAATCCTTTGCACCTTCTAACAAGTTCTTCACCAACATATTTTAAATGTGGGTGCCCATCAAAGTTCTTTGCTCCCAATGCATGTTGTGTAAATAGTGACAAACATGCATCATCTTCTAGCAATTTTAAACAATATATTCCATCATTTCTTCCCATTGTCTTACCAACCTCCTTGTTTCAAGTTGTGACAATTATTTTACTTCCTAGTGCTCCTGACATCAAAGGTTTCTTCAACACATTCCACTGCTCACACTGCTCATTCCAAACATCATCTAATACAAGAAAAAACTTGTGCCCAAATAACTTGCACTCCAATTTCTCTTGAAGCAAAGTAAAATTTTCAAAATCACATTTTCCTCAGTTACATGTTCTAAAATGTTGTTATTCGAGGAATATCAAACTCATCAGAAACACAAACCCATGCCTTCAAGTCAAACTTGCCTTCTAGTCTTTGGTCATTATAAATGAGCCGAGCAAGAGTTGTCTTGCCTAGTCCACCCATTCTGACAATGGGAATAACAAAGTCTTCTTCAAGACTACCTCCATCTTCTAGCAACCTCTGGATAATAATATCTATATCACTATCTCGCCCCCATAGCTTATCTTAAAGAAGAGCAGACTTAAGTAGTCTTTCAGCAATTACTCTGTGAGACTTATCTTCAACTTTCATAATCAAAGGGATTAGGCCAAAAGTATTCACCTCCTTTTCAATATGTTGCAATCTAACATTCAGATGATTCACCATGGGAATGATCTCTTGATTGTGCTTGGCATTACATCTAAATAAATTCTTGAGACTAGATTTGACTTTCTGCACTTTGCTGGCGCTAGCTTTAAGTTCTGCATCCAATTGGGACCTCTTGGCATCAATCACAAACTCTTCAAGTATGTCCTCCATATCATAAGCCAAGTCCCTGAGATCATCAAGACATGACTTCACGAACTGATTGGCAACTGGATTTTCTTCTGCATGTTGAAGTACAGTAGTGATTTTGGGCAAAAGAGACTTCTAGTTCTCCATTTGACCACGTGCTTCCTCCTTTAAATTTTGTTGATCACTTAGATATCCATCTAACTTTTTGAATAACAAATCAAATGTAGTAGATAAAAGAGCACCAAATAAGACCTCCATTGGATAAAACAGCTTTTCTACAAAAGAGAGAGAGAAACAGATTAAAGTACAACTTAAACTAATCTATTAAATACCACACATACACTTAACTATCATCAAATTAGTCTTTTATCCTAATGGATTGATTTAATTAGTTTCAGGTGTTGTATTTATTGCTAATATCAAGATAATTAAATCTAAGTATTATAATGCTATGTTTGGATAAATTAAGGATTAAGAAGGGCTTTCATATATAAGACACTACTAGAAAACACAGTATAATCGACAAAAAATATTGTCGATTATACAAGTATTTCTGTCGATTATATCTTAATCGACAGATATAATCGACAACAATTTTTGACGTAAAAACAACAATCGAAAATGATTATAATCGACAGAAATTTTTTCTGTTGAATATAATTATATAATCGACAGCCAATGGCTATCAAATATACTTGATAAAAAAATAAAAAAATACAAAATTTAGTAAAATCTAGAATTATATTTATAATTTTTCTATTAATTAAATTATATAAAAATAATAATAAAACCAAATTCAACACAATTATCAAACCCCCCAACAATATATTTATGAAATAATTTTAAGAGTTATATAATATAAGAAATAGTAGATAAACATAAATAAAACTAAAATAAGAATTCTAACCTTAATTAGTTTTTGGTCAATATCCTGCCAAAAATAAGAAAAAAAAATTGCATTGGTACACATTATGACTTTATTAAAAGAAAAGAAAATAAAAAATATAATCAAATTTAAAAAAAAATTACCTCATAAGTATTGTATTAAAATTTGCACACACAAAAAAAGAAGAAGGAACTATTAGTATATCAAACAATAAAAATTCTTAATTTAAACTAAATTGAAGCAGTTGGATGATGCATAAAAAAAAAGAAATGCATTAACTGAGAAGGATGAAGAGAAAGAAGATGATGGACTATCGACAAAAGAAGATAATGGAATAAGTATAAATGAAAATTAAAATAAACTAGAGATATTTATAGAAATACAAATGGTAGAGTATAAAAGATGAAAGAAAAAAGAAAAATAAAAGGAGAAAAAGTTGAGAGAAAAACTGGTACATTTTGCTTGTGAGAAAGAAGGAGAAAGGAGGAGATAACTAGAGATGAAAAAAAAGAAGACAATGGGATGTTTTGATTTTGAAACCCTTATATAATAAAAATATATTCGACAGAAATTTTGTTGATTATATTGAAATAAGACTGTTTCAAATATATTTCAAATTAAATTAGCTGAGAGATTTAATTTTTTTCAAGTGAATGGGCGGGTTTCAAGTATAATCGACAGCCATTGTGGTTGTCGATTATACTTGTTATAATCAACAGAAATGACTATCGATTATAGCTAGTATAATCGACAGCTTTTTTTTGTCGATTACGTTTTGATTTTTTTAATCTTTTTTTTTTAATTTTTGTATTTTTAATTTTTATATTTAAATTGATATTCTATTTTTTTGAACAAATGATCAGTTTGATTTATCTAATTTTCTCTTTTTTGTTTTCTTTTTGGTTTTTTTCCTTTAGTTTCTTTTTATTGATTTTGTTGTAAAATTTTTTGTTTTAAGGCCAGTAAGAATCAATTTTTTTGAGGTTATAATTGGTTATTGAAATTATATTGAAATAAGGTTATCAAATACATTTCAAATTAAATTAGCTGGGAGATTTATTTTTTTGGATGAATGGTTTCAAGCATATATAATAAATATTAAATATTGTTGAAATTAATATTTTATACATTTTATGTATAAATATTATCAAATGTAAGATTATTTTTAATTAATATTTTATATATTTTATGTATATATAATGAT
>BPVZ01000168.1:474925-489118 GCA_020521535.1 Rubroshorea leprosula | reverse complement strand
ATAATAAAAAATAATTTTTTCTTATTCGTTATCTCACCCCACCCCACCTCCATCTAATCCACAAACTATGCGACACAATTCTAATACCTTTTACTAAAAAAGAGTTAATCACGTATCCACTACTCCACTACTGCATTATGAAATCATTCAACTTATTAAGAATAAATTTTTAAAACTAATACTGCTTAATTAATTTAAAAAGGATTTGACAAACCTATACCTGCAGCCAATTTATTAGTTAGAATTAGAGCTTGTTGTGCTGGCTTTGTTTGGAAAAAATGAAATAGAGGAAAAAATTGTTGTCTAATCCAATTAAAATATTATATTCATATTAAAGATTTAGTTGGTTTGGAAAAGTGACTTTATATTAAAAAATGACAAACACTTTAATTGAAAATATAACAAAATTTGAACTTTTTGGAAATCAAATGTCCTAATGACACCTGTCGCTACTTTCCAATATTGTAGTGATACTGATTTTTTTTTCTTCAATAGGGTTGTGAATGTCATTGCATGGACAGAATATAGGAGTACATCAAACCGTAACAAATAATTAACACGCGGTTTCCTAATTGCCTATTCGCCTTTTCCATCTAATTTCATGATTTTATTTTTGGATTTTTTTAATATGTACTCTTACCATACAAGTTAAAAGTGTAATAAATATATTTTTTATAATTAATTTATATAAAAAAAATTAACTTTTATTTTAATATTATTACCACATGAATAATTTTAATTAGTCAATTAAATAAATTCAACTTTTGTTATTTTTATGTAAATTAATTATAAAAAAAATATATTTTTGTACTCTTAACATGTACCTTAAGAACATAGAATAGAAAAATCTTTTTTTTTTTTTTTTCTTAGTCATAAATTTCTTTTTTTTTTAGTGCAATAAACAGCATTTAAACATTGATTAATCTAAAAATTTTAACTCTACACACTCTTATTAAGTCACTCTTAAAGTGATCAGGCCTATTCTCTAAATTTACTTGGAGCCAAGGTCCCATTTCCATCCATTCCAATGTCTCATACAAACCCTTTCTTTAATTACATCCAGCATGATAACCCTGATCCACAAGGAAAGAGCTCCCCTGGTGAAGTGACTTTGACGATAATTAGAAAATGTTTCAACAAGATTAGGAAAGTTGTGACAATAAAAGTAAATTTCCAAAAAGTATGTAAGTTAGAAATTTGATTGCACGTTATTTGTCCCAGTTTTTTCTTTAAAAAAATTTCCTAAATGTTGAAATTAGACTATAAATGCAATTTTTTTTGAAAAATGATCTAATTTTTCGAAAAGGTGATTGATTTGTAGATTCCAGGAGGGTTGTGGTTCACATGGCTTCAACTAGACACATGTACAAGAGACTTGGCTAGAAGGATCGAAAATGAAAGATTAGTCAATCTGGTTGTTCTTGATGTCTGACGTTTTTCGTTTTAGAGTATTTAATACTCAATTGAGCTAAATGTCTTCACGATTTTAATATTTCATTTCTTATATGAGAAGAGGAAAAATTAACATGTCTTAACATTAAAAATATTAAAATATTTAATAATAATTACATAATAAACTTGATAAGATTATATTTTACATTATACTCTATATATTTAATAATTATAATTAATTATTTTAATATTTTTAATATTAAAACGTCTAAATACTTTTCTCCTCTTACATGTCAAGCTATCCACTCAACCGCAGGAGATCAGATACCATTCTTTTCTTAACTTGGAATAGAACTCTCTCAGAGGGTTGGACTTTTTTTTATACATCAGTGATTTAGAGATAATTTATATATTTATTTATATTATTTTTAAAAAAATAAATAATAAAAAGAGAAATTTTTTTAAATAAAATGAATAATTAAAGTAAATAAATAAGTAAAAAAAATATTTATATATCTTAATGATAAAAAAATAAAAATTAATTTTGTACAAATTTAAAATAAAAAATAATTATTATTTTAAGATAGATGGAATAAATTAAAATTCTAAAATAATATACATTATAAGATTACAATGTCATATAGTATATCAATTTTTTTTTATCAACAAAGCAAAATGAAAAATATATTATTAAAGAATATAAAGAATAAAACAAAATACAACCCTTAAACAAAGGTTCAAATACATTTACTTTACAGGCACATAAATTATTACAAAATTGCTCAAATAACAAAAAATAAAATAAAATAAAATCAACCCACACCTCTTTTCAGCACCTTGTAACTTTTCAAACTTTTGTGATGTTGAACAATATACACAACCTATCTCTTTATTTTTGAGCCACAGAAAAGATTTAACTTGTATCGACTCCAACAAACACACCTCTAACATCAAATCTATTCCAAACAGCTTCACATTCTGCCATTACCAAAGAAACCAAGCAACAACCAAAAAAATAAAAACTCCTAAATCCTTCATACGTCCCCCACTTATGCCATAAACCAGAGACTCCGCCAAACCAGATTTATTGTTTGGCAATACACTTTACAAACCCCACCACACCAAATCCTTCGTCCACACTAACCACATCACTTTACACTCACAAAAAATATGATGAAACTGCTCCACTCCCTCATTGCATACTCCACAACCAACATCCACACCCAGCAAAACAATCCCTCTCTTGCATAAATCCTCCTTTGTTGCTTACTTATCAAAAATAATCTCCACCCAAAAACACTTAATTTAGAGGGAACCTATTTATACCAAATAATCATACACCATTTTTTTTTTTTATCAAGAATACCATCTTCAAAGAATTGAAGAAGTAAAGATAGTAATTAAAAAGTACTAGTATATATAAACATACCTTAATTAGCTATGCTGTAGCTACTTTTCCTTTCTTGGTGATGCTCAAAGCTAAAAAGTTGTTGGGTTTTGTGAAAGGACTAATTAAGCTTAATTTGATAGAATATTTCTGTATCAAGCAAATAAGATTTTAAATTAAAAGAGATGATAAAACAACAGTTAGGAAAGAAAATTTAATGATCATTATATGAGTTAAAGACAAACTATAATTAAGAATGATTAGATACTCTAATGAATTAAAACACAATCAATAAAAAGTTTTAAAATAAAAATATATTTAAACAGTATTAATTAAATCACCTCGATATAATGGTATATATAAGGATTGTTCAATGTAAAAAAGAAAAAAATAATAACACACACTCATAAAAATAATGATATGAAGAGATATATTAATTAAAACACCTAATATTATCTCTCTAGTTTGGTCAATATAATGGTACATATAGGGATTTTTCATTGTAAAAAATGAAAAAAATAATAACACACTCATGGAAGTAATATCTGAATAGATATATCCATTAAAAGATTGCAAAAAGCGAAAGAAAACATATAGTAAAATGAAATTTGAGAAAAAATAATTTAGCCATCTATTAGTTGGGGATTAATTAAGAAGCATACCTTTGCCTTAATGCTCAAAGCTGGAAGCGCGAGTGGAGATATTTTCTGGAAAATAACTGCAAGGATGGAAGAGTAACACAAGAAGAGGATGGGAAAAAAGAGAGAGGCTCTAGATGGTTGAAGGAGATGGATGAAGTTCTGAGAGAATATCTAGATAGATATCTTAAGTTTGACACTTGAGTTGGGTGGGAAAAGATTTGGAAATAGGGAGAACTATCCTTTCTTATATAACTCATACTCAAATGCATAAAAAAAAAAAACTTGGAAAGTAGAATTTTATTTAGTTTATTTGGAATTGGGGTCCCATTTGCAGGGAAAAAGAAAGAGATAATTATTGAAGACCCCATTCGCCTAAACTTATTGGTCTTGGATATTAATAGGAGATATCTAAATTATATTTTAAAATATATCTTTTCAATGACAAAATATCTTTTTAGTTACAAATTCATTTCATTAATATTAAGCATGTGAGTATCTGTGACTAATACTTGATATTTGTCACAATTGTAATTGTTGTAGTGATAACTTTTATTGTTAAAAACTTATATTCTCTCTATTATTATTTTTTGGTTACAAAAATAATTTTAATAACGATTTATTTTGTCATTATAGTACATGTGGGTATTTATAACCAATATTTAAAATCTGTCACAATTGTGATAAGTTGTAGTGATGATTTTTATCATCACAAATCTGTGTTCTCTCTATTATTATTTTTCAATAATAAAATATCTTTTAGCGATTAATTTTTTTTGTCAACTTTGAACATGTGCATTTCTGTGACCAATTTTTAAAATTTATCACAATTATAATGAATTATAGCTACAATTTCAAAATTTATCACAAAATTTCATCACTAAAAGTCCTTTTTCCCATAGTGAAATGACCAACCCAAGAGTCATTCCAAATTGAGATGAGTCTACATCCTTGGGGATCCATTTAATACCTTTAGAAAGGAGGGTGCTGCCCTTTTTTGATGTTCTAAACTCAAAAATTTTTTAATTTAGTTATTTAAATTTGAAAATTTGGCCCATTTATCATCTCTTAGTTAAAAATTTATTGATGCGGCTAGTTATTTGATAAGAGAAAAATAATGAGTCAAAAAAATTAAAATGTGTACAATGACGATGAGAAGAATTTTATATGCTTTAATTCATTATTTAAGTCTTAATTTTATTGCGATTTGAATGAGAAAGATGTGATTTTCAATGAATTGTATATTGTTTTTATTTTTTATGCAGAAAAAGACTTAAGTGCATAATAATAAAAGTTTTTGGACTTAATTTAATATGTTTACAAAGTTGAGAGATTGAATTGCGAAGAAAGTTTGCCTCAGGGACATAAAAAAATCAATTCGAAGGTATGGAATCAAAGTGCTCATTGTATAGAATCTAAAGTACCAAATCTACTATTTAACCATTGAAGAAATTGCAAAAGGTCTAAAAACCCGACATGGGTTTGGTGTCAATACCCACGCTACAATGTCGACACTATGCGTTAAGCCTTTAGAAGATGGACAATGATTCAAGAGACAATTTTAGGGACAATTTGCGTGGCTTGTTATGTTGATAGGCACTTAACCCACTCATCACGTAGATCGACTTAATGACCAATTTGGATTTACCACGTAGATTGTCCTCAATTTTCATACCACAAAAATCACCCGCTCTATCATTATCCTCAGAAGATAGATGCCAGTTGAGATAAATAAAAGTGCCACGTCTACATTTTACTGTGGACCCTCTATGCACTTTCAGCTTTTTGAGAGTTTGCATTTTTGTCACGGTTCTTGCTTTATATATATATATATATAGTTTCTTAAATTTTATAGATATTTATTTAAAATTAGATTTGAGAGCTTTTGAAAACAAAGAGAGAGACAATAATGAAAATTTTAATATAAAAAATCAAAATTTAAAATTTTATATCACTAAATTGATTTTATTTATCTTTTTTTTAATTAATATCATGGTATCTAGTAGTCACGTTGGATTCAGACTAATTCGAAATCGAGTCGCATCAAACCTCATTTGAAGGAAACTCTTGCAACGCTTATTTCTCTATTCACAAAACTTGAATTCTAGATCTTATTTAGGAAGAATCGAGTTTCTTCCACCCAACCCAACGAATCATTGGTAATTTTATTTATCTTTAGATTTTATTTTATGAAGTTAAATAATATTATATTTATCATGAGATATTTAATTTGTTTATTATTTTATTTATTTTAAAATAACTATTATTTTTTTTCTAACTTAAGAATTTGATAAAATTTATATATTTATTTATGTTTCTTTAAGCAAAAAATTCAAAGATAAATAGATATTTTTGTAATAGATAATTAATTAAAATAAATAGATAACGATAAGATTAAAATAAAAAATATTTATTAACTTTAAAAAAATGAAAAAATTGACAACTTATTTAAAATAAATTTAAATAAAAAAGACATTGATTTTAGGATAAAAGGAATATAAACTAATTTAGCTTGAAATGGTTAATAAAATCATAAACCATTTTGGAGGCAATTGAATGCATTTTTTCAGATGAAGAGATTGAAAGGAAATGAAAGTCTTGAACTTCATCTGGAAATAGAGAGGGGCAAGAAACAATATATATGAATTGCGTAGTGCATGGGTTTTTACCTGATTCAAAGGTAAACTTATCTAAATGCTTCATTTTACATATTTTTCTTAGGACCAGAAAAAAAAATTCAAATCCAAATATTAGCTGTTACTCTTAATTTAAATATTCACCAGATACTAATCACAAGGTACGTAACTCATAATCAACGCTGTTACTGACATTGAGCTTCTCTACTTATTTTCTTGTGCTAACTTTTTGTAGGTGATGTGCAACACTGTTGATGACTTGATGGTATGCACAAGTTCAATTATAGTCCATTGCCAGGAGTCCAATACGGTTAATAACTTGAACTTGAACAGGGAATAGAAAGATAACAGTGAGCTTTTCAACCTTTGGGGATGCATGGATAAAAAACCAATCTGTGTACAATACACAGTTTTAAAGAGGCTTATCAAATACCACTCAACAAGTGTTCTTCTTCTCTCTGTAAGTGGAAAATAATCAAACTCAACAACTGTTGACGTGTCAAAATGGATGGAGTTACCATCTATCCAAATGAGATAAGATAGATTATCAAGGTTTATATAAAAATTGATTAAACTCGGAGAGTCGGTTAAGCATGGGGAATGCGTTAGACACCTCACAACTTTTATATAACTATGGTTACCACATACTTTAATTTTGAAAACTTTTAAATTTTATATCAAAATAATAATTTCCAAAATAAAAAAAAAATCACTTAAAAAAATTTGTCATTTACCTTTTGTTTCTCTGTTTTTGTTTTTTTTTTTTTTCCGTTTCTTTTTTTTTTAATTTTTATCTATAACAATTACCCAAAAAAAGTCACTTCAAAAAAGAAACAAAAATAATAATAAATAAATAAATAAATAAGTACAGTCCTCCATCGACTCCCCTTTTTTCCGTTTCGGTTTTTGTCGCTTCTGTTTCTTCTTCCTTTTTTTTTTTTTTAATACGTACACTCACTTTCTACCTCCCAAAAAATAAAGTTTCTATTTCCCAATTCTGTGCATCATTTAGAATCTCCTACATGTAACCATGAAAACAAATTTCATCCTAAATCTTGATCTTATCCTTCAAACACCTAATTAACTTACACAGATTAATTCTACCCAAGAATAAGACATTTTGCAGCAAGTCTTCATCACATCCAATTTATAGAACAACTAACAGAGACATGCAAGATTACCCATGCTTTTGAATAAAAAAAAAAAAAAACAAAAATCAACCAAAAATGAATAAATCACACACCTGTAAGGACCTAAAGGATTAAAGCTTTATTGTTTTATAAAATTCAAATACAAGTTTCTTCTTCGCTCACCCTCTGCAGCTACTTCACCTTTGGTTCTGTTTTTTTTTTTTCTTGGCTTTCTCTCGGCTTCTTTTCCCTTTTCTTCTCTTCTGGCTTCTACTTTCTTTCTCCCTCTCAACACTCGGATTTCTCTCTAAAGCCAAAGGTCCCTTTTTATAGACAAAGGGAAAAACCCAATCCTAATATGCTTCTAATACTCAATCCCAATCCCTAAGATAACAACTCAATCCTATCTGAAATGGGATTTCTTAGTGTTTTCCACATCTTCCTCCTTTCAAGTCTAGATTCATACCTTTTATGCTTAGAACTCCCCACTTTGAATCTATTTTGAATTCTTCTTTTGCGCCTCTTGTTGATAACTTTCGATCTCCCAAAATATCTTCAAAACCTGAGTGGATTTAGGAGAAGCCAAGCAAATTTTCTGATTTTTTTTTTTCTATTTTGGTGCTGGTGGCAAAGCAAAGAAAGCAACGGGTTTGGGTAGCTAGGGTTCTCATCTTTATTTTTTTTTTTTTAAAGCAAAACGATGTCGTTTTGTTGATTTCTCCTTTGAGCACTTCAAGTTTCATTTTTTTGCAAAAAATAGTCCATAGACCTCTAACTTTGTCATTTAGCCCCAATTAAAATTGGGTTATGACAATTGCCTCCTCTTTATTTTTCTTTTTGTAAAAAAAAGAAAAGTAAAGAATAAAAGAATAACCCAATTTCAAGCTTTGAAAACAAATTATAAATGCAAGCTTCATCATCTTCCTTGGGATGTGATCTTCATTTTTACTTCTCTAAGAATGCAATCTTCATTCAGTATGTGACTTCTAAGATGTGATCTTCATCATATCTTTTGCAAGATGCAATATTCATCTCTTCTTCTTCCTAATATGCTACTTCATCTAGGATGTGATTTTCTAAGATGCAACTTCATCCCCTCTTCTTCCTGAGATGCAACTTCATCTAGGATGTGATTTTCTAAGATGCAACTTCATCCCTTCTTCTTCCTGAGATGCTACTTCATCTAGGATATGATTTTCTAAGACGCAACTTCATCTTCCTGAGATGCAACTTCATCTCTTTTTTTTCTTGAGATGCAATTTCATCTTCTTGAGATGCAACTTTATCCCTTTTTTTTCCTGAGATGCAACTTCATCCCTTCTTCTTCCTGAGATGCTACTTCATCTAGGATGTAATTTTCTAAGATGCAACTTCGTCTTTTTGCAATGCAACTTCATCCTTTCTTCTTCCTGAGATGTTACTTCATCTAGGATGTGATTTTTTGAGATGCAACTTCGTCTTTCTGAGATGCAACTTCATTTAGGATGTGATTTTTTGAGACGCAACTTTGTCTTTTCTGAGATGCAACTTCATTTAGGATGTGATTTTCTAAGATGCAACTTTATCTTTTCTTTTTGTTTCTTTCTTTCTCTTCTTTTTTCTTTTTTCTTTTTTCTTTTTTCACAAATCTTTAGTGTATCAAAGGCAATATTGAATGAAACAATCATATTAAATGAAGCATCAAGTTTTTTTTTACTATTTAATGTTCCAAGGAAGGTATGGAAATGAAGAACTAATACGAAAAGGAATTTTCAAAATTTATTAAGGAGAAATGAAACCATGATCGAGTATGAAGAAAGCTTTGAACATATAGCAATTAAAAGGTATGAAAGGCTTGCTCAACAATTCTTCCACAATAATGATATCATCTGTTTCTCAACACATTGACAAGATGTCTCTCTTTATACCAAGGTCAATGACTCAGTCTTAGTTCCTCTTTCATGGATCACTACTGTGTTGAAAACTTTCCCTTTTGATTATCTCCTTTCAATAGATCTTCTTACTGTCATTAGCCTAAGTTGCCCTTTCAGCTTTTCAAACTTAGACCTTGCCCCCACTTCTTCATCTTTTCTTCTTCTTCTTCTTTTTTTCGTGTTCATAGATGAGCAAGCTACAAATCCTCTGATAAAGACTTTAAATTGGCTTGTATCATGATTTAAGGCTTGACTAATTAGGAAGAAAGAATAAAAAGGCTCAAAATTCCCTTTTCCCATTGAATCCCCTTACTAGCACTCTTCTCACCCTAGGCTCTTGATGTAGGACAATTTAAAAAGAAAAATCATCTTGGCTTTTATTAGTTAGACAATTGCCTTTTCTTTTGGCTCAAAGCAGGTTTCTAGGGATGATTTCATGTGTAAAGGATAAAGAAAGATAACCTTTCGTCATTGGATTCTTTACTTCCTCATCATGAACACTTATCTATATTTTGCCTAGACCGCCCTATTGGGTTTTCAGCCTAACCTCTTTTTCTCTCTTCTTTTTTTTTTTTTTTTAACACATAGTATTTCTTGACTACATCTGCATTCATTGGATGTGGGAGATCATCTTCATCAAGATAAACTACTAATAAAGCTCCTCCTGAAAAAGCCGCCTGCACGATTTAAGGACTGTTGTAGTTTGGAGCAAAATTTCCCCTTGGATCCTTCTCATTGGGCAGAATTTTCTTCAAAATAACATTTCTTTCTTGAAACCTTTGAGGCTTGACCTCCCTATTTTATGTTGTAGCCATTCTGATTAGGCTGCAATTTAGGTTCTTCTTTTCCCAACATGTCAGTGAATCAAGAAAAGGTTCTAATTCTTCATCATCTTCCATAGAATAAATCAGTGCATCAAAACTATGTGTAAGTTCAAGAATGATATCACTATTTGTGGATTTATTATTAGCAAACCTAGAGATGGAAATTTTGGCTAGCATGAGAAAATTGAATAAAGCAAAAGAAAATGAACAATCTTGCACATGAAGAGAGGGAATGAAAATGAAAGTAACATCATTGATTGAAATGAACTAAATGGAACATTATTTGTCATGCCTACAATGCTTCATAAAATATAAAAGGCTTGTTTTAACCATCTCTTCTCATGGTCACAAGCTTAACCATAAGAAGATTGACACATCTTACGATTTAATGATAGGAACATGAAGAATCTCTATTGTCCAGCTGTCCAAAGATTCACCATGACAAGTAAAATAACCTTGTCATCATCCATCCCTTCACATATACTGCACTTCTCAAAAGAAGTGCTTAAATGATCATTATTTGTTGACATAATCACCTCATGACCTTTATTGGACTCTTTATAGATCATATTAACTGTTGGACCATCATGTGTTGGTAAAGGGTTTTTGGTGATATTCGGACAACAACCTTAGATTCTGATGCAATTTGTAACTCCTTTGCATCTATCAGATCTTGGATAGAGGGCTTTAAAGCAAGACAATTTTCAAGATCATGCCCAACACCTCCACTATGGTATTCACATCTTGCTTGTGGATTATACCATATTGGAAATGGTGGATTTACTAGAACCATAGGTACAGGAGTAACAAGACCAACTACTATCAATTATTTAAACACTTCAGAGTATGACATTGGAAGTTTATCAAAATAGCATCTCTTTTTCTCTTGTTGTGGACGACTTGTCCCAGAGGCATAAACAGGCCTTGGTTGACTTGTAAAAGCCATTGATTGATAAGTTGGAGCTTGGAACCAATTGTTGAACTGCCCACGTGATTGATTATTTCTTCCATATGCCTCATAAACTAAGCTTATACTGCCATTCTCATTCTCCTTCTTTTGATTTTGGCCCATTTTCTTTGAATTAGAAATCCCTGAACTATTATTTTGGTATTGTTCAAGGAGACTCTTCATTGCTTGATAATCCATAATAATTCTAGACTTGATTCCATCCTCCACTTGTTCTCCCACAACAACCAATTGAGCAAAAGTGTAACTCACACAAGTTATTAACTTCTCACAATAAGGCCCTTTAGTTGACTTGATGAATAAATCACTCAATTTATGATCAGTTAGTGGAGGTTGAACTCGAGTAGCCAATCCACACCATCTCTGAGCAAATTCCTTGAAGCTCTCACTTGGTTTCTTTTCTGTCTTTTGAAGATCTTCTCTATTAGGAGCTAATGATGTGTTGTATTCATATTGCTTCCTACAGTTGTGAGTCAAATCATGCCAACTCTTAACTTTACTCTTGTCTAAAGTTGAGAACCAGGTATCTGCAGGACCCGTTAGACTGTCCTAAAAATAACGTATCATTAGCTTCTCGTCATTGGCATAAGGAGCCATCTTTCTACAATACCTTATCAAGTGAGCATAAGGACAATCAGTGCCATTATACTTATCAAATTCAGGCAATTTAAACTTATGGGGCAGTTGAATGTTTGGGAAAAAGCACAAAGATGAAATGTCAATCAGTTTATTGGTTTGGACACCTTGCATCGATTTTAGTGTTTCGTCCATCAACCTGTACCTTCGCTTTAATTGCCTTGTCTTCTTCATCTGTGATTGACTTGAAAACTTGAGTCTCTACTTGATCATTAGACTGAACTATAACAACACCAGCATTTAGAACAAATGGTTTTGTCCCAGAAGCTCCATCAATAGTTGGATTAGGTGGGCAAGATAACGTAGGCTCCTTCCCAAGAGTTAAAGCAGATGTGACCACAGGGAGATTTGCCACCGGAACATTTTCTTCAAACAAAGGATTTGTTGCCAAAGGTGCCCTTGTGACTAAGGTTGCCTGAAGAGATTGGAAGGAAGCCATCAATTCTTTCAACGTATTTTCCATATTTTCAACACGATTTTCAAGAGCTCCCCTCTCTAAATTAGCTCCATCAGCCATCTTCCTTGCAAGAGCTCTAGTGAGAATAGGTGAACAAACTCTTGGATAATTCTTTTTAGGACCAATCTTTCAACACCTGAAGAAATATAAGCATTATTAACAAATCATGGATTTATCTAATTGGCATTTTGAAAGACAAGTTCCCAATGTTTTCATTAGATAAATGGATGAATAAACCTATCTTCTAATTATTTGTTTTACACATGGATTCTTCATTGTCAAGAACAACTTTAGCCACTTGCATGTAAAGGGAAAGAGAAATTAGAGCCAAGTAACTGTCACGCAAGCCAGAAACATGAGGGGATTGCCCCTTTCATGACCTTTTGATTTGATTTTATTTTTATTTTTTTTTGAAAAGGAAAATAATGAGGAGATTGCCTTTTCATATCTTTTCTTCTCTTATATTAAGGAACTTGCTTTTTCTCAACAAATAGAATTCAAGAAAATGTGAAATTTGACTTCAAATGCTCAACCTCAACCATTTCAAAATAGATTCCATTAATCAACTTATGAATTCGTTGTTGGGTGACTAAATAATAACTGAAAATATTCTTCAATAGTGGATACCAACTCAAACTAAGGAAAAACAAAGCAACACAGATGCGGGACATAAAATCTTAGGCTTGCCCTAATGATTTCCCAGTTCTGCTCTACTTGCAGCACATTAGCTATTTTGCCAAATTTCTTGTCAAACCTCACTTTGTCAAGATTACTTAAACTATTCCAAGCAACAACCAAGTCTTTTACACAAGGTCTTTTGGTCTGCACAGAGAATCCATCCTTGTGTGATTTGTTTTTCTTAGATAATGGTGAACATTCTAACTCTAAATTCACCCTTTTTTCCTTACTGTTCTTTTTCTCCAAAGAATCCATGTGTAAAATAATCAATTACCTATTTATTAAAGAAAAGAAAAAGGAGAGTTAATAAATGTCATACCCCTTGGCCAAATTCCTCACCTAAGAAACACAAAAACATTGTCTAAAAATAAAATATTCCCAACGTGTCCTATGTATAAGGTTCTTAGACTTTGAAGGTGGTTTACTAGGTTGGCCGCCCTAGGGTTAAGTTTTGTCTAAGTCCATTACATGCAGTTTCCTAGTGGATCCTATACAATTAGGCTTTTTCAACTACTAACTTCCATAAGTCAACAATTATTGACTTCCATAAAGTCAACAATTGCCAACTTCTATAAAGTTAACGAGAGACATTTCATGACCTAATACAGCAGCAGCATTATGGTTGTTAGGCTATATTAACCCACAAAATGAACCTAAAAGAGATAAATCTCACTTCACAAGGAAAGCATTGTGCTTTTCATTTCTCCATGAGTTATCCATCTATCTAGAGGTCGAGTTCACCTCATAAAGGACAAAAATGATATGCAAGTGAGGTGTGTGAGGGAGTATACACATAAAGTTAACATATGAAAATAACAAAAATAATAAATAAAATAACAAAATAAAAACTTACAAGGTACTCCATGCCACCTACAAAACAAAAGTTAGTAATTGAAAACCCCCAAAATTAAAGAATAAATGGCTTGACCCCTCAATGGTCTCTAGTGGAGTTGCCAAACTGTTGATGTGCCGAAATGGATGGAGTCGCCATCTATCCAAATGAGGTGAGATAGATTACTAAGATCTAAGTAGAAATTGACTAGACTCGGATGGTCGGTTAAGTGTGGGAAGGTGTTAGGCACCCCATAACTTCCATATAAATATGGTTACCGCATACTTTAATTTTGAGAATTTTTCAATTTTGTATGAAAATTATAATTTCCAAAATGAACAAAAAAAAATCACTTAAAAAAATGTCATTTACCTTTTGTTTCCCCGTTTCTGTTTTTTTTTTTTCGTTTCTTTTTTTTGTAAATTTTTATCAATAACAATTACCCAAAAAAGTCACTTCAAAAAAGAAACAAAAATAATAAAAAATAAATAAATAAATAACTACAGTCCTCCATTGGATCCCGTTTTTTCCGTTTCGGTTTTTTTTGCTTCTATTTCTTCTTCTTTTTTTTTTTTCTGCACTCTTTTCGTTTTTGTTTCTTTTTTTTTTTTTTAATACCTACACTCACTTCCTACCTCCCAAAAAAAATTTTGGTTAAAACCTCATTTTGGTCTCTGAATTATTATAAAACCCCTGATTTAGT